>DWMY01002364.1:0-11964 GCA_018249775.1 Heliconius hecalesia formosus
GATTCGTCCACCGAGGTTCCGTGCCCATTTCCGGATTGTATTTGTAGGTCAATAATTTCAGCTCAATACCTCCACGCGATATCGAGATAAATGGTCTTGACTTACAAACATCAAAGTGATCCATAAAGAGTTCCCTTTTTATTATTTGAGGAGAAATTTATTTGAGGAACCCTAAAAACGATAATTTTTAAACTTTAAAATATGCTATATTATATTTACTATGAATGATAGGATCTTATTCCAAAAAGACTATTAATATATCTTACGTCATGAATAAGTTTATAATATATATTATAAACTTATTTCTATAACGCAATATTATATAGGCACATAGATATAGAGGCCAGTCGTGGCGCAGCGGAACGAAGTGTGACTGTAAAACCAAATGGTTGTGGGTTCGATCCCCACTTTAGGAGATGAAGTATTTACTTAAATTTATATTTCCATTTCTTCGCCCTGGTGTCGAGGTTAAGCGCGGCGTTGAGTTCTGCCATTCAACACGAAATGCCTCCAGAATTCGGCAGAAAGTGGGGAACGGAGTGTCATAACACTAGGTTCCCTCTGCGTACCCTGCTGTGTGCGGGATACAGCGTGAAGCCGATTTATAGATATAAACATTACACAAATCAAACAACCTAAACATCTACCACTAGTACACTAAAACTTCCCTTGGCCTTATATGATAAAAGCTAGCCATTATTGGCCTGTAACATAATATAGTAGAAATTCCACTCTTGGATTTATACCGCAATAATGCAGACTACATTTAGCACTGTGCACGTTGCAGGCGTCCTCGTACCAGTACCCGGACATTTCATCGCCGCCGATCCGCATCGCACCCCAGAATTTAATTACGCGGAGTGTAATACATCGCAGGGGGTGTCAGAGCAAATGTGACGCCGTACGGCATTGGGACAGTGAATCAAGTGTTGTACGATACCTAATAAAATACATTTATATTGACAGCTCGGTAATGGCAAAGTAAAGTAGAAATTTGTTATTGATTCTTTAAAAAGTTATAAGTAATGTTACTATGATGTACATATAACTGTTAGGACATGTAGGTCAATATACGGTTCTATGTTTTTTGCTTAGTAACGGAGGAATTTCATTTGAACTAAATTTAATCTATATATATAAAAGGACTTGTGCTGACTGACTGAGGTAAGACGCACGCACAGCCGTAACCGCTGATGGTAGAAACGTGAAATTTGGGCAGATGTTTATTGTCATATTCTGGACATCCACTAAGAAGGGAATTTGAAAAATTTTAACCCTAAAGGGATGAAATAGGGGTTGAAAGTTTGTATGGAAAAAAAAATTAATCTGCACCGATTTTTATAAAATTTGAAATACAGACTCTTATAAATATTTCATTAAACACGTGTTTCATGGTTTTTAAGAATTCATCCCCTAAGGGTTCAAATAAGGGGTTGAAAGTTTATATGGAAAAATCTTTAAATTGCCATCGATTTTTATACAAAATTTAATTCAGACTGTTAAAAATATTTTATTGAACACGTGTTTCGTGGTTTTTTTTAGATTCCCTCCTAATAAGCGGGCGAAGCCGCGCGCGCCCTCTAGTAGTACATAAAGCGTACATAAATAACGCAAATGTCGTTGGTTGTAAAATTCAAATGCAAGCCAAATTCTTGAGGAAAACTAACGTTACGTTCCGAAAAAAGGATACAGTTAAATAAAAAATAATAAATATGAATAAATTTCGTTGAAAATTATCAAGGAGAGATTAATAATTTTAGTTTAATTATATTTAAATACCTACCACATTATCGTTTATTACCAAAAAAATTGCTTTTGCTTACAATACTACAACAGAATACTCCAAAAAATTTTAAAAAGGGGGACTTAAAAGCTGCTACTGTAATGTGATGTTACAACGCTAACGCGCGGACGACGAGGCGTGTTATATACGTTTATGATGTGACCTTTAAAGAAAAACCCATTCGAAATCGCTGAATATCGACCTATATACTACTGTTATTATGTGTGGATTTGAAAGGTTTCACTTTTTGAAATCTGAATTAAAAGTATTTCACTAGACCACAAAAATAAAAAAAATGCATAAAAATATCATATTACTTCTGGTGTTAACCTACAAATACTAAAAACACGGAAACGTACATAAGTATGAATAAATTTTAATGGGATTGACATACCTAACTAAATATACTTTTAAAATGAAATAAGTCAATAATGACGAAGGTTTACATAATAATGGTAACGCGTGTGGAATAATTAATGTTTCCACGTATTGATTACGAAATTGTTTATTAAACAATCGAGGTAATTGTGTTTTATTTGCATATTTAATTCACGACAGTGGATTGCGTTACGTATTCAGTTATATGTCGCGTTTAGGATTAAATTGCCAAATTAATGGCTTTTCGGAATTGATTACCTAGTACCTACACTTACATCCGAAGAGAACTTAGCATCATAAAGTATAACGATAAATTATATGTGTAATATTAGAAATACAATAAAACATAAGCTGCAACGTGGAAAAGAATAACGTCGTGGAGGTGACAATGGACATGTTCATGATTAAAATGTTGTCACTTTAGAAAAAGATAAAATATATTGAATTACACATTTGAAATAATTGCGAAAGTATGTTAGTGTGAAAATGAACACAGTATAGACCTAGACCTATATATTGCATTCGGCACTATTTGTTTAGCTCTATTCAAATTTATAGTTTAATATAGAATAGTATGAGCATTTATCAGTTACACAACTAAATCGACATATATGCATGTACTCGTACAAACCCATGTGTGTGATTTCATTACATTTAGTATGTCAGATGGATGAAAGCATTTCACAATTTAAATGCAAACGACGCAGAGTTAATGACGTGAAGATAATATTAAGTAGAGTATTATGTTGTTGTGGCTGTAGGTTGTGTATATTTCTATAATACCTTTTCACATTAACGATCTAAAAAAACATATAATACATGCAATGAAACAGGTATCTTTTGCCTGCCTTGCCTGTCTTTTGAGAACTTCCTTTTAGAATTAGAAATAATAATGAAGAAAAAAGTGTAAAGCTAATTATGTTCCAGTAAGAATGTGATGTACACGTAAATTAAAAAAAATAACATTAAAAATAATAAATATAATAATGTTACAATAGTAATGTTACCAAGTAAGATCTAAGTTTTTTTTTATATTTAGCAGGTTTGCGTAGTTAAGCAATTTAAGATAAAAATATACTGTATTAATTTGAGAAAAATTCTAATGAAATCTAAAAACATGCGTGTGGTTATCCACTGCAGTTTTTAATCTACTAGTTTAAAAAAAACTAACAGGAAAATCCACACCAGACCTATACAGATAATACAATGATAAATTTGATACCCACCAAAGTTAAATAGCACTGTTCAATAGAATTGTTCAATCTTAAAATAAAATGAATGCCCTTTGTATTAAACAATAAATTCCAACTATCCATATAGGCAGTGTCCGGCACTTAAGCAAGTTCAAGAATTTTGATTGCTCGAGGCATATCGACCCTAACAAGGAATTCGTCCGTTCGGCTTAATTATTAGTATTGTGTGGGATATACGAAAATTGTATTATTGGAAGATACCAATCCTGTCGTATGTTAATTAAAATTGTTATGTTAGAAACTCGTTTGCTGTTGAATAGGCTCAAATATAATTATATTTATAATTTAAATTATGATTATGGGTATTTAATTTAGATCTTATTTTATTTTTATAAATATATTTATATATTTTTTCATAAAAAAATTAGACTAGATAATATAGCGAAACTAAATGCATATAGCTTTAGTTATTATCCATTATATGCAATTTAATACGAGACCTAGATTTATAATATAAAATTATAATAGTGAATAAATTAAGAGAAATGAGATATCCAAGATTAAATTTAAATTGGCTACGAGGGAAGATGAAATAACCACTTAATTAGCGAATATTATCAGTGCAAAATCAGATTACAGGTTATGAAGCCGTATTAATTATAATTAATAATATTATTCGATTCAGCACCATAGACTAAGCTCTGAATTTATTTATTTACTGACTGTCGGTGCTCCAGCTCGATGAACCGACGACCTAAAGAAGGTTGTTGGCTTTGACTGGATGCGGAAGGAGAAGGATCGGAGGGCAGCCTGGGAGAGGCGTTTGTCCAGCAGTGGCTACGGACAGGCTGAGTTCATTGATTGAATTGGCAGTTACAGACAGTATCTACTGTCTACGGCTGTAGTGTTAAAACAGTACGTACATATTTCCTACTCATAACATTATAATTATACTTGATAGTTTTTGAAAGTTAACTAAAATATAATAAAATTACGACAGACTTGTATTTCTTGCAAAATTATGTTAATTACACTTTTAAATTAAATTTAAATTTCTCTTTAAATGTAAACATATTACACAAACATAAAATTTCGCCATTTCATTTTAGCATTTGATATGATTGTAATCTTTTTAATAATGCACTAACTACAATGAATACAATGTAATTCTTAACAGTTATTTAAGTGTTATTAGGAAAGAAAAATACTTATTTAGAAAACGTATAAAAATTTTGAACGTAGCGGGACTCGAACCCGCGCCTCCTGGAAACTGACCTGGTCGTTTCCCAGGAGTATTTAGAGATCAGATTTATTAAAGCGTAACTCACAAATACTTTCGTAACCACAGAAAAAAATAAAGTTGGATATTTAGATAAAATGATTAGCAAGCATTTTTTACATACAAAGACAGAATCTCAATGAATATTATTTTACCTCAGCTAATTGGCAATAACTCATTTCATTAATAAAATTAGCCTACACCGTAGTGCCGCAACACTAATATTTTACAAGAATTAAGACTCAAAATGGACTTTCTACTGCTGTACGTATGAATTTAATTTGCTCGAACAAGACTCGGTCACCGTTCGTTGTAATAAGAATGAAAGTTATGAAGCGTGAACGCTTAGTACATTCGATTTGCAAGTGAAATGGCACTAAACGTCAGTTCCGGCTTCCTAAAGTTAATAAAATCGTTAGTATGCAACGCGATCAAATGTCTTCCTAGCTCGGCGTGTAAAATGGAGATAAAATATTAGGAATAAGCTTAACGGTAACGTTTGATTTTTTTTATGTTACCTATTAATAAGGAAGTAACTTATTAAATATTGTAATTATGTATCATGTTTTTTGTATCAGTTTTACACTGTATCCCGCACGCAGTAGGTAGACAGAGGGAACCTAATGTTAACGACACTGTTCCACACTTTCCGCCGAATAATGAAGGCATTGCGTGCTAAGTGGCGAAACTCAACGCCGCGCTTTACCTCAACACCAGAGCGAAATATAAATGAAAATATAAATTTAAATTTATATTTCGTTAACTCAGATGGGGATCAAACCAGCGGCGGCGGATGGGGATCGATCCTGCGCCACGACTGGCTCTAAGTATGAATTTATTATACATATATATTTGAAATTATATTTGATAACACTGTTATTCGGTGTGATTTTATTAATATTCGTTTCTATTCCCTTTGAGCGGTACAATATAGAAATATAATAACTGTACTAAGTCCCAGTTTTTTATTTGAGTAACGATACACATATAAATTTATTCTTAGTCACAATAAGCACTTTAAATAAAAACAAATTTAAACTGTAAATTAAACAACATACGTGTGTGCATAAAAGAAAGCAAGATCAACAAATAAAACAATATTACAAGCTTTAACATATTAATTATAGAAAAGCGAAGGCTTTATAAAAAAAAAGCTACAACATGCCTTTAATAAGTCAACGAGACAAGAACGAATGCGGTTGGAATGTAAACCGCGTGCTTTTCCGGTTCTTTGTTACAAAAGAAAAAAAAATATTTAAGGCATCCTAAAAATTCTGCACGACATATGCGTCTGCCGTACCATGCAAACAGAATACGGGATCAAGTGATGCGAATCAAATAACAATGTATCAGATGAGTTAGTTTCACGTTTCTCAAAATGTCACATTTTCTTCGTCAAGTCAAGTCGAGCATTCGAGTCACGAATACGTGACGGATACGTGACGACTACGTGGCTTGGAGTGACATAAGTTTTATTGATTAGACCCTCCGCTTTACGCGTGTTATAATGGTGAGGGTCGGCAAGATAATATTTTTCCTTCAGTTGGGAGAAATAATTATTTATAAATTATAATAGTACGTGAGACTACTGTCAATTATAATGCAATGTGGCTTAGCACGTACTATGTACACAAGTTTACTGAATACAATTATAAAAATATTTTCTTTACCTAAGTACATACATATGTATGTCAACAACATTATATTTACAAAATCGTCTATGTGTCACTCAAAGTTTTTGTCTGATTTACAAAGTAGTACCTCTTCGGTTTGCAAAAGGATAGGAGTATTAAGAACTTTCAATAGATTATAAAGTTGTAAAATAAAATTCTCCAATAAAGTTGGGGTAAACTATTTATTAAAATCATTGAATATTATCATATTAAAATAAATAAAATCAATGAAAACTTGAATACGTGTACATATAATAAATTCAAACACAAGCAATTTAAAATAAACATATCCATTACAAACCGGTATAGTGTAACATAGCTGACCGCGTGTAAATTGGCATCAAAGTGTCAACGAGTCCAAATTAAATCTACTGGACTGGAGACAATGACACAAATTAATATTGACACGGTAGTGTGACTACGTCACGAGTTATTAAGCGATTATTTGCAATGTACGATAAAATAAATGTACAGTGTTTCAAAGCTTCAAATTAATCTTGTTAAATAGTTAATAACATGAAACAACACTGCTTCAATGACAACAAGTAAGTACTGGTACTTCAATGAGTTACTAGAAAATTGAATAGTCTCCTACGCTTGTAAGAGTTATTTGCAAACCAGAAAATTGTGGAGGTCATTTGCCATAGTAACGGGGAAACGTGGACCGTAATTACATACAAAATGACACTCGTAAAACTAATACCAAGCTCTTAGTTAGGAGAAATATCAGTTATAACCGTTGTGATTAATCTTGTGTTGGGGTAAGGGGGAAAACCTGTTTAGCCACAGTAAACACAGTGCGGGCGGCCGCAATCTCCGTGTAATTAAAAACTCAACAAGGATACAGGTCCACTGGAATACCGGATCCCATAGCTGGTTTGATACGATAAACCAATTTACCTATATATATTTAACACTATCGTAAGTTTAAATCAGACGTGATATCAATGCGTCAAGTTTCCTTTACACCAAAGTTCAAAACTAGGTCAATTAAGTAATTTGTCACTTTGTCATGTTTCTATAAGAAAGATTTAAAATGTTGATAAGCTGAAATTAGTGAAATTAAATCATAAAAAATAAACAAATAATAACATTACGAACTAGCAAAAATAACTAAATCAAATAAATAAATAAATGTAACGTTGTAATAATATATTATTTGCCTTAACAATTACTCCTCGAATACATCACTAATTAAATAGCAATACGAAGTCGGTGCCGCTAAGTGTTTATCAATGGGCATTTATTTACAATCACAAACCGTACGCGAGTATCTATTAGCGCTTAGTATCAAATGTTTCCTCGACGCCTGCCGGACGATAAATGGTTCCATGATTTCCTTTTGAGTGCCATTAGCATTCATAAACTTTAACAAGGGCTTACGTCTGCTGAGCTGAGCATACCCGTTCCATTTCCGTACCTGCAATGAAACATTACTAACGTTAATAAAACGTAATATTTAATCGTGGACGACATTATGCTACGGTACGTACCAAATTCAAAAAAGTCTAAATAAAAATTGAATATGTTGTTTGTGTAAATGTTCTGTTCTTACTTTAAAAATAACTTTATACAATATTAAAAAAACTGGATAAGTCCGAGTCTGACTCGCTCACAAAGGCTTTCGTACCATTATAATAGTACAATTTCAGGTTAACGGGATGTATGTACCCTGTAGGTTTTGATTAACTTGCGAGTTTCGAAAATTTGCGGTATAAACGGTTGCATCTTTTGATTGCGTTGGCTCAGATTTTTTCACAGCTTCAAGGCACAGTAGACCTGAGTAATAGATATAAATTTCAGCTTGATACCTCCTTGCGTTCCTGAGAAAAATGGTCTCGATATACGGACGGACAGACAGCAAAGTGAACCTATAAGGGTTCCGTTTTTTTACCTTTTCAGGTACGCAACCCTAAAAACAAAAAGAAACTACAAGTTCTTTATGTAAGCATTGGAGTTTTATTTACAACCGACAGAATTTATCCAGGATATCACATAACAGTTATCTACCATGAGTATTGACAGTAGTACGCCTTGCTGACCTACTGACCCCAATATGTAATTATCTTAATATCTCTATTACGGAAGCTCGATTCTAATAATAACGGCTCACATTGAAATGCTTAAAAGCATTGATCTTTATAGAAATTTAATGAAAATATACTATGACGTACACTTTGATATTGTGATATAAATTTCAATGTTTTTGTATGATACAAACCTTTGGGGCACTTCCTGTGGACCTACAACTTTTTTTTATAAGGGGGGCTGCTACTTGGCAATCTGTTTATGAAAACAATAATCCAAGATGGTAGTTGATTCTTGTCTGGTTTGTTTTAGAGTTGAGCTTCCAGTGAAGCATCACTCTCACACTTTGGCTGTAAATCTTTCTACTAGCTCAGGAATGCCCTTTCGTTTTAGCCTGCAAAATTGCAAGCTGCCTGTTCCTTGTAGCTGCGCTGCCAGCTCATTCCTGTGTTTATCCAGTCGGATCTGATATTTTTTGCTGTAGTGTTCTATTTCTTGTTTCACTGTTCGAATGCCGAGGTCAGAGTTGATATACTCGTTACTTATGTAAAATGGGATTTGAAGCATAGATCTTATAGTTTTACTTCGGAATCTTTCGAGTATTTCAATGCTGCTGTGACTGGCTGTCCCCCATAGTTGAATTCCATAAGTCCATATAGGTTTAATTATAGTTTTGTAGACTAAAAGTTTGTTATTGATTGTGAGCTGGGACTTGTGTCCGATCAACCAGTACATAGTGCGGAGTTTGTGGTCAAGCTGTTTTCTTTTGGTCCATATATGCTTTCTCCAAGTCAGACGTCTATCCAAATGCATACCCAGATATTTAGCTTCTTCTGCTTGTGGGATTTTTTCGTTGTAGAGGAAGAGTTGTGGGCAAGTTCTTTTTCTAAGAGTGAAGGTTACCTGCACCGATTTGTCTTTGTTAGCTTTAATTCGCCATTTTGTTAGCCATTCTTCAATGAGTGTCAAGTGGGTTTGTAAAAGCCTAGTTGCTGTGTCTGGGTCATCGTGAACAACGAGCTGTGTCATCTGCGTAAATTGCAGTGGTAGTGTGTTTAGAGGTGGGAAGATATAACACTGGTCCCAGAATGCTACCCCGAGGCACGCCTGACTTGATTTCATACATAGAGGATGTAGCTGCATTATACTTGACTTCAAAGCATCTTTTTTCGAGGCAGGACTTTATAATTTGAAAAAATGAATGTGGTAGCGATTTTTTTATTTTAAATAGTAATCCCTCGTGCCAAACTTTATCAAATGCTTTGGCAATGTCTAAAAATACTGCTGAACAGTACTTCTTATTTTCGAATGAGCTATTGATGATCTCTATTATTCTATGGACTTGTTCTATTGTGCCAAAATGTTAGAATTATCAACAAACAAAAGAAAAATTCGAAAAAAACAAAGTTATATTTGTAGTTAATTTAATACAAAATGAGTGTAATCTCGAAAACTAAGTTATAACTTTTATAAGTCATTTTGCCGTTGACCTACAATCATATTTTTTTATAGAACCTTTGGTGGGCGGGCCCGATTCGCACTTGACCAGTTTTTGTTTCTAATAAAATGGCTTGTTTTCGTATATAGTACTTGTATGCTTCAAACATAAATATACTTTTTTTGAAGCTCTCAGTATAAATAAATGTGTAAATAGTAAATAAAACATGAAAGCAATCAAAACTATTGAGTGGTCCGCCGAAATCGCGATGTTACACAGAGGCGGCCTCGGGCATCCAATCGCAGCCGGCCGTAATTTCCGCTGGCTAACAACTATTGAAGACGCCATTGTTTTATATATCTATTCCTAAAATTCGAAAGTTTATCTATAGCGCTGCGAATCATTTTCATTTTACTTTGTCATAAGCGAGTTAAAATTTTGGCCTAAAATAGTACAACTTTTATGTCGGACATCCCTCATTAGTATGCATTAAAATACGAGCTTGTATCTTTATCCCAAAAATATTGTAGCTTTATTGAGTACTAGCTATACCCCGCGCGCGCGTCACCAACTTAAATAAATAGTAAAGAAAATCATTTCTAAAAAAAATTGGTCGTATCAACTCAGAAACCTTCGTGGGCTTATGCACAACAACTTTGCTAAAGATCATCACAACATTGATTTTTATATGTGAAAATTTATGCAATTAAAAGTTAAGTCTATACTTGATGATGATTATATTCTGAATCTTCAGCTTTACGAAATGAGCAAGAAATTATAATGATGCACTTCAACTTATACTTTGGTGGATTATTTATTCATAACATGAACTTTTCTAATCTTAACGTTAACTAAGGTTGGTTGTCATAAAACTTTATTTACTCAAACTGCCGTTATAAGCGAGATTGCGTTGAGAAGGGTCATTTAGAATCCGGAGCATAAGAGTTGAGGCGGCTAAGGCCAAAAGTTATGAAGATTGCTTCAGCATTCGGGTGATGCGATTTGTTTACTGACTTGTCGATATACAGGTTCACAGTCCTGGATAAAACAATATTTTTTTGTAAACAATATTAAATTTTATTAAAAAAAATAAACAGTAGCCTTCATAGCTCACACATAATGACGATTTATCAGATTTTGTTCAACGGTATTCAAGGAGAGCTTACAAATTTTTAATTTGCAGTTAGTGTAATCTAAAACAGGATCGCCGCACAAATCTTTAGATCGATCCGCAGAAACGGCAAACCTGAATAGAGTGACACTGTGACCTATTTCCGAAAGAGGTCGCCCGTGTAACTATCCGTATTCAAAAGCTGTCCTTACTTTAGCGTAGTATAAAATGTACAACGGATAATTTTTATATTATATTTTTCATATACTATAAAAGCATTATATAAAATATATTTTATATTTGCAAAATTCTACCATATTTTATATATAAATGATAAAATACCTAGTGAATACAATTACAATATAAATTATTTAATATCGATGTGCTTAAGTAAGATTAGTAAAATTAAACTTTCATAATCGATTATGAAGTAATGCCACTGCCAAAATAGAGCCTTACAAGTCATTGCGATGAATAATGAAGTAACCAGGGTGAGGATGAAGTTCTAAAAATAGCTGTTCTCCAGCACTTTCTCAAGGTTAGAACCATCATTATAATTTTTACATTAGGTGGTATTGAGTGACTTAATATAAGAATCGTAATATTATAAGATAACTGATGCAATAGAATGAATTTGAAATCTTTAAAATATATATTTATTAAAACATTTAATTTTAATATTGCCATTCCCAATATTGAAGTTGAATAGGTACATATGTTATACCCATATTTCATGTCAATAAATAAATAACCTATTACTACTGGAAAGTTAAGACTTACTATTGCGCCAAGTGCTAATAACGAATACTAAATAATAATAAATATTGCTATATTATACTGATGCAAAATAGAAAGACATGCCGGGGCACATTCGCTTAAGTTTGGCTGGATCTGCCAATTATTGCAGATTAAAACTATTCAATAGTATTTATCTTTTATTATTATATCTGGTTGTATTTTCTTTGTTATATTTGTAGGAGTTATAGAATTGCCATATTTCGACGTTATACGAGTCGCCTATTATATCGTCTATCGTCGTCATGTTGTATATCGTCTATACTAGATTAAGCCGGTACTGACC
>DWMY01002365.1:0-11962 GCA_018249775.1 Heliconius hecalesia formosus
AATTGTTTTACGCACAACAAATAATCTAGTTTGAGTTCCCACTGTACATAAAATATTATGTTTGTGTTACTACATATAAGTTGTAGTAAAACAGTAGTGTTTTCATGTACATACAAAAGTATAATCTTATCATGATTTTTTTTTAAATACCAATATTCAATTACTTAAATTTTTTTAAAGGATACTGACTGCTCGCTCCGCGTCCCACTCCTTGTGGAACCTGACAATAGCAGTATCTGGAGCCGTCATTTCAGCAAACTTTACATCACCACACTCGCTAAACTTTTCACGTATCAATTGCCACGTTACTGTTGCGGGAAGCTGAAAATAGATATTATTGAAAATACGGTACATCGAATTTTATATTTTCGTTCGTACATCAAATATAATATTTTCGTTTTACTATGCTGATTATAGCACAGTCGCTAGAGGGGAACCTACTATTAAGACGCTCTATAGCCCACACACCACTCAATATTCGAAACGTGTTCAATGTCAGAACTCAAAACCGCGCTTAGCTCACTCGTTTTAGCACGAGGAAAAAAAATCCTCGATCAGGAATCGAATCTACACCCGTCATTAGTAGATTACAAAAAAAGGAATTTAATCATAATAATATCATAAGATGCATGCATATAATAGTTACTGATTATATTTTAAATAAATATAGTGGCAAAAACTAGAATAGGAAAGTCTCGCTTACATTAGTGATGATGACCATGTCGGACTGCTTCTCGCGGCCGCCCTGCTGCGCGGAGTCGCGCCCGTAGCCCTGCCCGGGGACCGCCACGCCACCTAGTTGACGATTAGGACCTGCGTAATTTTATCACTTTACACAACTACTTTGTTACTTTGCAGTACGGTCGACGAGTCGTGGCCGCCCTGAGAGTTAGCTGTAGATTTAGTCTTTGCAAGTTTTATTTGAAGATCTTTCTCCTATTCATTATTTTCTTCACAAATGATCAATGCAAAAAAATTATAATATCCTGATTTCAGGGTCACCTCTCTTCGACCGTCATGTATTTATCTCTTTTTATAAGGAAATATTTTCATTTCTTCACTCTGGCACCAAGGCAAAAACCCAGCGTTTAAATCTGCCACTCAACACAACTCAACACCAAAAATTCTGTCTTAACACTAGGTTCTCTCTGTGCTGTGTGATTACACTACAATTGATATCCCTAAAAAATGCATCACAACATAATATGTTTGTATACTGTAAACAAATACAAAATAAATATCATATTAATCCTTAATTGTAATAACAATTAAGAATTAATATTTGTATAATAACAACAAATTTAGAACTGATTGTTTGTCTGTAAAAGCACAGTTGTGGAACAAAAAAAAGAACGCCATCGAGTTTCGTAGCTCAAGACATAATTTTCCAAAAATTGGAGTGAACCTAACTAATAATAGGCGGAATATAGCATAAAGCTAAAATAAAAAAAATATGCCAGTCGTGGCGCAAAGCAGGCAAAAGTGTGTGACCAGAAATGCGACAGGTTGTGTCTTCGATTCCCACTCAAAGAAATGAAATATTTAATAATTTCATTTATTCCCTCTGGCAGAGTGTCTTAATATTAGGTCCCCTGTGCCTACCCTTCATATGTAGAATACAAAAAAAAATACATAAAATTAAATACCTGAATGCGGTCCACTGCTCATCGTAGAATTTGGTCCCATCACATTATTACCAAGACCCGGATTGCCTAAAACATTTGATCCTAAGTCTGTACTTAGACCGAGGTTGTTAGAATTGACGTTAGCTGCTTGAGCTTGTGTCAAAACTGTTGCTAAGTCGTTTGCCGTTAAACCTTGTTGTAACAGTTGGTTTTGCAGTGCTCCTAGTCCTGTTAGTCCTAAAGCCTGAAACAATAATTAAAATATAAAATACATTTTCTTGTTTGTTGCCAATTTTTAATTTATCAAAGCTTATTAGATTATCCAATATTTTTTTTAGCTTTACCCTATATTTTGCATGCAAATGTTAATTGTTTGTTAGCATTTACAAGAAGTAAGAATCAATACTGCAACTATAACAACCATATATAGAAATGTCTTAAATAGATCACAATCACATTCTTAATTTCAGTAAATATTAATGCATTGGAGTAAAAAAGGGAAAATTTAAATTTCAAATTTGTTACAAATTTGAGTTAACATATAAAGAAATATTAATATAATAAATAAATATTATGGCCTAATATAAAAATCTGCTTTTAAAATAATTTTATACCTGCAAGCCTAAGCTTCCACTCAACGCTGCATTTGTTCCTAACGTATTGGCCGACAGACTTGTACCGAGTCCATTCAACGCAACACTGGCCGTTGGCACAGCACCCAATACTCCAGCTCCAATTGTATTACCAGTGTTAGCTATATTTAAATTATTTGGTGCAGAATTCTGTGGTAAATTTCTAGCTACATCTCTTAAGGGTACGCCGTTTGGCCCAAGGCCAATGCCAATACTCTTGAGACCTTCAGGTAACCTTACTTCAGATTTATCTGATACACCTCTGTCCATGCGGACTGTCATCCGTCTGTCATATAGCATTTGTTTATCAAACATTGATATTGCCTGGAATATAAGAATATATATGTTAATTATATTTAAAAACAAGATTCATATTTTCTAAAAGTATATTTTATTCTTAGTTATAAAACTAAACATTTTAAAAATATATTATTTTGTTTCATGGTTTATCCCACATCTAGCAGTGGAAGCAGAGACTTAGTGTTAAGACACTGTTCTCCACTTTCTACTCAAATTCAAGTAGCAGAACATGGAGATTAAAGACACAACTATTGTGTCACATTGCATCTTCAGACAGCGTCCTACTGAACTTAAAAAAAAACACAATAACAATACTAACTATACAATAAAATTTTATTGTCTTCAAATAGTTTCAGCAATATAATTTATTTTCATAAGGAATCAAACATATTTACCTGCACAGCTTCAACAGGATGATCATATTCAATTACTGCAAAGCCTCGGCTATTTCCATCTTTGTCAACAGCTAAATCAATATTACGAACTTTACCCGCCATTTTAAATACTTCCTTTATTTTGGTGTGGTCTGCTTTGTAGTCAAGCTATAATGTGTAAAGAGAGTAAAATATAATAACATTTATAGAACTTAAAGAAGAAAAGTTACAAAATATTACAGTATGGAAAGAAATAAATTAAGATCTAAATAATCAATAATAAATTTGTGATTTTTTATTTTAAGAAAAAAAAAATTAATATTGTTTTGGCCGCCTTTAACCGCGTTTAACCGCATCGCGAGCATGTACCTACAGACATAATATATAATCCGACACAAAATTCCTATTAAATACAAGAATTTTTCCAAGTAAAACAAATGTCTCAATATCATAGTTTGAATTACAATTTATTTAGATAATATTAAATAATTGTATAGTAATTGGCAAGGTGGTCCACAAGTTACATTATAAGAATGATTATAAAAAGATAATAAAAAAAATATCTTACATTAGCAACAAATACTTTCTTCACTAAAGGTGGCTGCACATTTATAGACTCTAAAAATTGTAAACTCAGCCCATAAGTATTAAAATTCTCTGGTTCTCTTGGTTTATTCACTCCCATCCATCTTAAAAATTAAAAAAAAAATAAACATGTTAATGAGAATATCAATAGGTGCCAAACTTTGTTTCTCATTTAATGCTCTACATTTTTTCAAAGCCTGTGAAATGATACTATTTATACAAATTTATTATTGACACATAATATAATTCATTTCAGTTAAGAAAATGTATTTCTTAGAAATATAAGAGTGGGGATTGAATCCACAATCATTACATTAACAAAATAAATAAATTCACTGTATCCCACACACAGCAGGGCAGGCAGAGGGAACCTAGTGTTAAGACACTCTTTTCACTATTTTCTGCCAAGTTCTGGGCACATTGCATGTTAAGAGGCGGAACTCAATGCCACACTTTTGCCTCAACATCAGAATGAAGAAATGAAAATATAAATGTAAATATATATTTCATTTTCTCAAGTGGGGGTTGAACCCACAACCACTTTATTTTACAGTCACACTTTGTGCCCCTTCACCATGACTGGTCTCTGCATTAACAATGCAGTAATATTGGTTGATATTACCGATCTTATTATATCTAGTAAAACCAACCATTCAAACACTAAGTACATACCCATCTTTATCCTCTCTCATATTTCTGCCATTTCCACCACCTCCTGACCTTGAAGTATTAAGTCTGTTTCTTTCATTACCTGGATATATAAAAAATATAAATTTCATCATTCTACATTGTTTTTCTCATTTATTAATACAACACAATGCTGTAATGTTTATCCTATTTGAAAAATATCCTATAAGAAAAATAATATATAACTCATATAACTAAAATGGAATATAAATGGGAAATAAATTTACCTGTTTCCTCTTTTAACACAAGTTTCCTCCCGTTTAGTTCATATCTATGCATAACAAAAAGAGCTTTTTTCATGGCCTCCGAATTTGTAAATTCAACCACACCACAACCTCTTGGTTTTCCATTTTCATCATTATACAGTTCTACATAAGCAACATCCCCAACCTAAAATTTATCCAAATATACTTTTGCCGTACGCTAATCATTTCAAAAAATTATAATATGTTGTAGATCCTTTATTACCTTCTCTTTAAATAAATCTTTTAATTCAGTCCATCGGAACTCATACGGTATATTTGAAACAAATAAGCGTTTGCCTTCGGACCTTTCTCGATCATTAGATCTATCTCGTGCGACATCAGAAAATCTTGAAGGTCTATCTCCTCGTCTAGAACGGTCTCTTTCTTTCTCTCTTTGGTTATCCATTTTCGTTTACCTGTTAATAAGCGATAAATTTAAACACTGATTAGATTAAATATGAACAAATTATTTGTTTTAATATAATCTCCAATTACCCTCGCGTTGCCGGCAAGTTTTGACACCGATTTGTGTAATTGTATTTTATAACGATAAATAAAATAAGATATTACCGTATACACAAAATTCACTAAAGAAGCTACAAATATTTATCAAATTGTTAGTAATAGAACCGCAATTTGCGGCAAAACAAATTACAATTTCTGAAACAAAATGGCGCTTCGTGTAGTATATCCAACAACAAAATATTTTCTATAATATCATACAGAATGTTCGCAAATCGCAACAAATGACTCTGCCATCTAGTGGCCAATTGTAAAACTTTTGTTTATTGTGTCCACTTGGTAAAAAAATATCTATAATCTGTATTGTGAAATTAAAAGTACTATGGCTATATATTAAGTATAATACAGAATAATTTGGAGGAACTATGGAGATTAATACGTATTATATGAGATAATAATTAATAACTATTTGAAAATTGTAGACTTATGAACGTTTCATTTAAATAAGTGTAGCTACATCGAAAGTTCTCTCTAATACAATTTGAGGTTACTGTTTGTTCGTTAGCTTAAACTTAATCTTGATTGAAATTTACCAAGAGAATGACATTAGCTTGCTTCTTTATTTATTTACACAGTAATATTTTATTATATAAATGTTTATTTTTATGATAGACATTATTATTATATATATTACCTTTTGAAACCCCATTAAAAACTAGTTTTTTTAAATAGTACTAAATTATTATAATATTTTTTGTTATTTTGTGTAGGAATGTAAATAACTTTTTCAAAAATATCGACAAAATTATAACCGATTGAATCATTTAATAAGCACATCTCTATTGCAGTTTGCTAGAAAACATGGCGGAACAGTCATTGCACGCACGCACACATATACGACGTGCTTATATCCTTATACATTATTTTATCTGTGATTGTATTGCTTATGTATATTTTTCGCCTACGATAGCCATGCAGGCGAACTCTGCTATATTTTTATTTAATAAAACTGTTTAAAAAAATACCTGATATGGAACAAACAAAAGTTAATTCACCGCGACTTTTTGTGTGTACCGCTATAGAAAACAAAGACGAAATTGAAGAGGTAGTGTATTCATTTTCCCAGTTTCCAACAAAGAATCATATTGTCGGCCATGTAAATTCATATTTTATTAAAAAGACGACGGCGGCGCTGGTGTCTGTGGCGCGAAAATTCAATTCTTAGTTTTAAACTAATGTACTTTGTTTTGGTTTACAGAGATACGAAAGAGCATACATTTTTTTTCAATCTCTCGTGGCGGACTGCAGTGAAAAAGAAGCTCACGACGCGCTTAACAATGCCGTATGCAAAAATCATGAAGACGTGTCGCTTGGGATGCTCATGTCTATCCTCACTGAACCTCACAATGCCACGAAATGTTATAGAGACCTTACTTTAGTGACAAGAGATGGTTTAACATGTGTACTTAACAATTTGTCTAATTTGATTTTAGAAAGGTATTTAAAATTTCAAGATACTACTCGAAATCAGCTATTATGGCTAGTTAAAGAAATGATAAGAAACGCTGTGACTGGTGTCGATAGTGTATGTTGGAATTTAATGCGCTATGCGTCGGGAGGAGATATCACTCCAAAAAATATTTTCTTAGTAGAATCTCTTTTAGATATTTATATTGACAATCGAATGTGGCTTGACAAGTTTCCTGTGCTTGTGTGTATGGTAGTTTATACATACTTAAGGTTAATAGAAGATCACAACATACCACAACTTATGACCCTTAGACAGAAGGAAGTTAATTTTGTTATTGCTCTTATAAGAGAACATTTTAATGAAGTTTTAACCCTTGGGAGGGATTTAGTAAGGCTTCTACAAAATGTTGCCCGCATTCCTGAATTTAATCAATTATGGCAAGATATATTAATAAATCCTAAAACACTTTCTCCTACATTTATAAATGTTATGCAACTTCTCCAGACTAGAACGTCGAGACGATATTTACAATCAAGATTGACACCTGATATGGAGAGAAAATTAGTATTTCTAACTTCCCAAGTTAGGTTTGGTCATCATAAAAAATATCAAGAGTGGTTCCAGAGGCAATACCTAGCTACACCTGAATCTCAATCTCTTAGAAGTGACATGATTCGCTTTATAGTAGGAGTTATACATCCAACAAATGAATTGCTATGTTCTGATATAATTCCAAGATGGGCAGTGATTGGATGGCTATTGACTACTTGCACATCCAATGTAGCCGCATCGAATGCTAAATTGGCATTATTTTATGATTGGCTGTTTTATGACCCTGAAAAGGACAATATTATGAATATTGAACCCGCTATTCTTGTGATGCATCATTCAATGAGATCACATCCGGCTGTCACAGCCACTTTATTGGATTTTCTTTGTAGAATCATTCCAAATTTTTATCCACAATTTGCAGATAAAGTCAAACAAGGTATTTTTAATTCCCTTCAACAAATCATAGAGAAAAGGGTGTTATCTAATTTACAACCATTATTTGATTCACCTAAACTGGATAGAGAACTAAGAACAACTGTTAGGGACACTTTTAAAGAATTTTGCAGTAATGGTAATGGAGAAGGTGTATCTGGAATACGAGATGAAGGTAGCGAGGATTTGCCAAGAGGAGGGCCTGATGAACCAGCATTCTCAGATGACGAAGATGACCCTCTACCAATTATTGCAGAGGATACTGACGATGATGATCTACCATTGTCAGAAGTACGTGCTCGCGAAAGACCTGAATTAGCGGCCGCCTTACCTGTAATATTACGGCCATTTGCTGAGACATTACTTGATGATAGATCATCCTCAGCTGCCACTGCATTGTTGAATGCTTGTACTACTCCTATGCCGACACCAATAGCACTCGCTGATTTGTTTGCTGCTACATTACAAGAAGCACCTCCCTTACGAATCACTTGCAGCCCAACCCCTGCTGAATTGGAAGCCACTCTAAATTCTCCAATATTTTCAATGTTCAATTATCTTGTCAGCGGTGGAGACGTTACGGAAGCAAAACGTAAATTAGTTTTAGACACATTTAAAGAAATTTATTCACAAAGTTCTTTTCATAGTGTAGGTTACTGTTTATTATTCTATTTAAAAGTGAATTTCGAAAGAGAGCGACGTGCAGAAAGAGATCCAGTGAAAAAAAGGAATGTTAAATTTAAAGCTGAAATATACAAAGAGTATTGTAGTCACTTAGAATTAAAGTTAGCTGAGAGCTTAGCAGATGATTTTGAGAAATGCCAAGAATCCGATGCTAATGTCCTCGTGTGGCTAGTTCCAGATGTTTATAGAGAGTTTAAAGATCAAGTCCAAAACCATATAAGATTATTACATATTATTGTGTCTACGTTAGATGCGGGGCAGTTGCAAAAACTTGTTTGTCTAACATTACAAGGTAATTTGATGATGTTTAAATCTGATGATATAACGACAATGCTGTCAACAAGCCTCAGTTGGGAGACTTTCGAGCAATATTGTCTGTGGCAACTTCTGACGGCACATGAAATATCAGTTGAGGATGTACTGCCAATAATTCCTAAGTTATCATATAAAGATCACGCTGAAGCGCTAACTTCAGTGCTTTTAATGTTAAAACAAGAACGTCCTACTGCCGATGTTTTGAGACAAATGTTTTGTAGAACAGTTGATGCTGAAGACACTTTTGTTGTTTCTACTGTTATGTATTGGTGTCAAGATTATGAGGATAAAGTTGCAGATTTGTTAGCTGTTTTATTAAGCACAAGGTACCCAGGCACAAGTCCCAACAAGAGAAAACGTCCTGGAAAACATAACATTCCTTCGAATGCGCCACCATCGCCAGAACTAGTTAGTATTTTAGTTCCTTAAATTAGTTATAGAAATATATTTTTATTCCGCATAGTAATCGAGTATTAAGACACAATTCCCTACTTTTTTACCAAATTTTCGAGACATAGCTTGTTGAGTGGCGGAACTCACGCTTTGACTCCTTACCAAGGCGAGAAAATTATAATTTATTTCCCTGAGTAGGAACTGAACCGAAAACCGTAGCGTTTACAGTCAGACGCTGCGCCGTTGCGCTACGACGGACTCTCCCCAGTAACTTTAAATTTTTTCCCGTTAATATTGAAAAAAATAATCTATTATGAAGATTTAATTCACCATTTTATGTCTGGATATGTTTTATCTCTAGTAACGAGAAGCAAACCTCGGTGTTGAGTTCTGTAACCCAATATTCAGTGCGTAATTCGGCGGGAAGTAGGGAAAGGAAGTGTCTTAATGGGAACGGAGTGTCGGGAAGGGTAGTACCCTAGGTTTCATTACCCTGCTATGTGCACGTGGGATACAGCATAAAGTAAAAAAGTCTGTATTTGTCAAACATTGCGGAAGTTAAATAACGCACATCACTTATTATCTCACTGTAAGAGAAAATTTGAAATAGTTCAATATAAATAGGAAATCGAACCAACAACCATCGTGTTTACAATCAGAAACGAACCTACTGCACCCAATGGCCTCAATTATAAGTTATGTAATATCTTAGGCCCGTATGTATAAAACGCTCTCAATTTTTAAGATCGAGCTTAGAGTTCAGAATGATTTATAAATACTGGCCTTAAATAAATTAAAAACATATTAATATTTAATTTTCTTTAAAGGTTTTAGGTCACTTAGAACAAATAAGAGTATGTTGTGTTGAACAAGATGATATGTCAATTTTTAATATGGAATGTATGCAGAAGGCCTTACAACAGTCTCAGTCAAATAGTAGTGATAGTTTAAAGGTTTGTATGCCAATTATTTTATATTTTATTTATTTTTTATTTACATCCAATCACAATCAACGAGAAGCTATAGGTTAAGTTATTTTACAAAAGGTCTAATTTTTTTACGTATCGGGACTCGAATCCGCGCCTCTTGAAAAGTGTCCAAGATATATCTTTTTATTCTCAGTATGGAATAACAATTTAATTAAAAATGGCGCAGTGACACAGGGTTTGTCTGTAATCGCGACGGTTGTGGCCATTAGCGTATCTAGAGATATTTTCTGGGTGGCCTGGACCTTCGCTTTAAACAGACATGTTCGTATAAATGTAATTTTTTTTATTTTTTCGGGGCAATTTTGTAGTTAGCAAATTTCTGGTGTGGGCACGGTCCACCCAGTTCCTCCTTTCCTACGCCTATGATTGTGGGTTCGATTTCCACTTGGAGGGGATGATTTTTTTTTGTTACTCTGCTCTGGTAACTACACAAAATGCAGCAGGTCTCGGAAATTGGGCTAAAAATGGGAAACAGAGTGTCTTAAAGTTAGGTTCCCTCTGCACATCGTAATGTGAGGTAGTTAGTGTAGCTACAAAGATGCATTTAGATGCATTTATTATTTAGTTTTATGTATTTTTTACAGTTTTAAAGTGTTATTCTGCACTTAGGAAGGAAAATTATTTATTTAGGAATATGTATAAAAAAAAATCATACGAACCATACAAACATATGACTTATTGGTCAGAGCGCTTGTACGTTTTCCAATGGGCGCGGGGATCAAATCCCAAATTCTTACAAATTTCCTAAATAAGTATTAGTATTATGTAGTTTAACTTATTATTTACACAATTATTTTTCTTATTTCAGAGACAATATAGTGATCTTTTTTTATTAGCATGGGAGGACGAACTGCCTATTACAAGGAGAGCGAGAAAATTAGTTACAAGTCCTAATCCTTTAATGAACATAAATCTTAACTTACATTCATCAAATGAAGATAGTGAAGTAATTTTTTTTATTATGTTCCATTATATTATTATTTGTTTTTATAATATTCAAATAGTTAGTTAGTGACAATACATTTTAATTAAAAAAATAATTAACCTCTTTAACTGGATTAATTATGTATATTTGAGTATTTTCAAATTTTTGGAAAACTTATGCTTAAAGTTTAAACACTTTGCAAGTCTGTGACTACAGATGACATCTATGCTACTACTGGTTAGAGTTTCATATTTCAAAATCATTAAAATCGCCTTAATTAATCCTTGTATTAATCTTATAAGAAAAAAACATTTCACTTCAATATTAATAAATATTTCTATATTTTTTTTAGGAGGAAGAAATTGTCAAACCGAAACAGGCGAAACGTCGAAAGAAGGCTATATCAGATAGCGATTGACATATCTCATTGAAAAAAAAATATGGTAATTTTAAACACCAAAGTGCAACTGAACAATACAATAAATATAAATATATATAATAAAATAAAATACTGTGTTTTTAACATTGTTTTAGGGTGCAATTCTAAAGAATGGTACCTTACTATCATATTCAACTTTTTTTTAGCTTCATGCTGTTGCCACAAATAGCTGGGTAGGCAGAGGGAACCTAGTCTTAAGACACTCCGTTCTCCACGCACTGCTCAATTATCGAGACATTGCGGAATGAGTGGCGGAGCACAATGTCGCTCTGTCTTGTTACCAGAGCAAGGAAATGAAAATAATTCATTCCCTCGAGTGGAAATTGAACCCACAACGTAGCGTTTACAGTAGGAGCCGCAGTGCCACAACAGCCTCTTTAGATTAAAATTATTTTAACTTTAATGTTTATGTAAAAACTACATAATATTACTATGTAATATTAATGTTAGCTATGAAATTATAATTTTTCTACAATTGTTTTTTGTAGATTTTCGCATCTAATGTCTTTAACGATAGCTGATGTCCATTTTGTAGAATATTTCAAATTGTGTAAATTGCCTTATTATTTTATCATATGAAGCACAACTATCAATGATTGGTGATGGACTTGGTTAAGTATTGTAAATTTTGTCATTAGTAATTGTATAAATACCATATTGTTATATGTTTTATTTTCCACACTATGTTGAACTTATTTTTAATGTAAGGTAAGAGACCAAGAATTATATTCAAAAAAATATATTGTATTGATGCAATTTTCGAAATACATTTTACACTAGGATCAATAAAGTATTTCCCCTAAATATTTTTGTATATTTATTTTTTTTAGCTTACGGCGTATCCCGAATATA
>DWMY01002366.1:0-11961 GCA_018249775.1 Heliconius hecalesia formosus
TGCGAAATTGAAAAAAATATATATTAACTAAATAAATAATGGAATTTTAACTGTAATAATATACAAAAGAGCGGATTGTAGCGACTTTGTGATCTCTATGCCTAATCCACCTATTCTATGCCTATACCTGGGATTTGACGCGAAACTGAAGCACAACACAACAGTAAATATATACAGAAAGAGTAGAAAAGAGGAGAAAAGAGTTTTTTTTTATCGTTTTACATCAAGCAGAGAAGACTACAATACTTGACACAGTATATTTCACTTCGCTTTAATTTTCGCCTTCCTTTTCTGTTTGAAGGTATTGAGTAATGTTCGGAAGAATTACTCGACTGTAGATCGTGGAAACAGAAATATTTTTAATCAAAAAAAGGCAATGGGAATCTAGTGTTAAGACACTCTGTCCCATTTTTTGACCGTTGGTAAATGAGTGGTGGAACTTTATCTATCAGATATATCTATAGCAAAGAAATTATTTAAAAGAGTTGGGATCGGGCCTACAATCATCTCGAAAGTAGTTGCTATCACACTGCACCACAATGGCCTCGAACTTATGTAGGAAAATAAAAAATATTGTAACTTTTTTAAGAAATACTGGGCATCTCGACCTAATAATAATATTAAGAGGCGTGAGGTCAGTCATGGTAAACGCAATAGATTGTATCTAGCATCTAAATAAGTATTTTTCTTTCCTAAGTGTGGATTGACACTTTAAAAATATTAAAAATATTTAACTTACTCTCTTGCCTAACGATAATTTTTAGTAATTATCATTGGGTAGCGGATATTTGTAAAAATCTTCCCACATAAATAGTATAAAAATCGACAGATTTTGATGAGAACGTATGGCTTAGTGGACAGAGCGCCTGATCGGTTTCCAGGAGGTGCGGGTTCGAGTCCCGCTACGTTAAAATTTTTATACGTTTTCTAAATAAGTATTTTTCTTTCCTCAGTAGATTGACACTTTAAAAATGGTAAAAATATATAATTAATTTTATTAAAATTACTAACTTTATCGATATTTTCACCTTTGAGTTAACCTACTCAATAGTGAAAGTCGGGAGCGGTGTGTTTTAACACTAGGCTCCCTCTGCTTACCTTGCTACATGCAGGATAAAGCTGACTAACTCTTTTAATATATAAAATAATATAAAATAATATAATAATAAGATGATATATAGACTTAAAGCGTGTCGACTGTGGTGTAATGTCATAAAACTTAAAATATTACTGCAGAGCAATGATTCATTCTTAGTTCCAGAAAAGATTTACTATATAAAACGCGCGTCTTTTGCAGGACGTGGGTAATTTAAGCACTTAGATATCTGTTTTTAGGTGGCTTTTAAGATTGGTGTAAAGTATAAATATTTTAATTTGAACTGACAATTACCACGTGCAGTGAGACGGGTATCAACTGTGCTATAGCGTTGGAACATTGGACTACAGGATGCACCAGTAAGAGTGCAAGCGTACTGAAAGTACACCAGGACACAGTAGTACTAGTGCAAACACAATCGGAGGACTCGACTTTTATTTTCATTAAATATAAACTTTAGAACTGATGTTACTTAATTGTATAGGCGATGATTTTGGGTTCGATCCTCTCTCGCAGAAATAACTAGACTTAAATTACTTTCTTTGACGTAGGGGTACAACCCTGCGACTTTCTGCGACCTGCGACTTTTCGCACTGGTAACGACACAAAGCGCGGCGTTCCAGCGCGGCAATGCTTCCAGAATTCTGGGGAAAGTGGGCAACGAAAGTGTTATAATAGGAATAGTGTACCTCAACACTAGGTTCCCAGGTTCCCTCTGCCTACCCTGCTATGTGCGGGATACAAAATAATAAAAATTTTACAGTTTTTATTACTTTTTAATAATAAAAAGAATATTTAATAATTACACTTTTAATATATTTTTTTTAATAAACTTAAGTTTAAATTAACAATTTTAAAGTATACTTAAGTATACTTTAAAATTGTTTTTTCAATTTCCGTCTATTTATAATCTTAATTAAATATTAGTTTATTGTCTTGTAATATAATTTACTCTATATTTTTTATACGATTCTATACGACTAGCACTTTCCTTCAAAATAATTATAAATCTAACTAAACTGAATATTCATAAATACTTATATCTGTATAGGTTCGTAACCCATACATAATATCACATATATTATTTAGTACTTGTCGTGTGGAAATGCGCTTGCATATTTGATGTTCCTGTCTGCGGTACAATGGACGTATAAACGAAATAAAGTACAATCCCACAAGATCAGTTAATCCTTCCGTTTCAAAAATTCATTATAACACTCATTTCGTCTGTTCAAATAAAAACAGAACGTATTTTTTTGTACAAATGTAAAATCGGCTTCACCTGTATCCTCCATACAGCAGGTTAGGCAGAGGAAACCTAGTATTAAGAAACTCCCTTACCCATTTTACGCCAAATTCTGAAGGCATTGCGTGTTGAGTGGCAGCACTGAACATCACTATTTGCCCCGACGCCAAAACGAAGAAATGAAAATATAAATTTAAATAAATATTTCAGTCCCTCGAATGGGGATCGAACTCACAACCAGTCACGATTACAGTCAGATACTTGTGCCTGGCTGCATGGAGAATAATTGAGTGCATAATAAAAGAGTGTATTTTTTAAAAAATACATTGTTTATAGATTTTCCCAAAAAAAAGCTAATATCCAGTGACCTCATAACGAGATGACACGATCTCAGGGAGAGTACTCTTTACAAACTCTACAGTGCAGAAAATGCACTTTAATTATTTCTTATGAAAAGGCTAATTTATATATGTACGTGCATT
Source organism: Heliconius hecalesia formosus (assembly GCA_018249775.1). NCBI lineage: Eukaryota > Metazoa > Arthropoda > Insecta > Lepidoptera > Nymphalidae > Heliconius > Heliconius hecalesia. The sequence continues at coordinate 2,825 of DWMY01002366.1, forward strand.
TAGTATTACATTGATTTTAATTTTAATTGAATATTCAAGGGGTAAAAACTTAATTATAATTTTTAAGGGTTAGTTGAGTATTTTCTTTAAGATCTCTCAGATGATATTCGAAATTTTATTTCATTACAAGATGATCTTTTCTAAATCAGGTTAAAAGTATTGATACAATAGCTATAGCAAGAGGCTTAATTTTTTTTCATTATTTTTATGTAACATCATCTCAATTTCTCTGTATTGAAGATAATTCTCGATGAAGCACTTATGTTATCTATATTAAGTGCTTAATCAGAATTATATAGAAGCTTATAGTAGATTGACTTCAAGTAATTAAACACAATATTACGTTCGTCGGGAAGTTCAATGTATATTTCATGTGTCAATTACATACATTAATTCTCGCCCTAATGCCCAATAAGTAAATTTTCCGCAAATAGCAGAGTATGCAGAGGGAGCTTGGGAATCCAGTGTTAAGAGACTTTGTTCCCATTACGACATTGCCATTCCTCACTTCTATCATCTAATTCAGGAGGCATTGCGTGTTTAGCGGTGACGCCCAACAGCTCTTTGACATCTAATAGTATATTTTTAAAATAATTTGTAAACATACCTAAGTGAAATTACATTTAATTTTTCAATTTTTATATTATGTTATAACTTAAACTTAACATAACTAAGCGCTTTATCCCTACCAGGATAGTCAGAGAGGATGTAGCGCCAAACGCTACGGTCTCTACATACCTCTTTCGCCTCGTCCACTGTCATCAACCTCTTCACACATGCCCAGGGGATCCACATGTTTTTTACGTGACCTTCCTCCAGTATCTTTGATACTGTGTTTTTTGAAGTTCAACCGAGGTCTCTTCCTATCTCTCTTACCACTCACTTTTCCGCCATGAAACTTTTTTACCATTCTTTCATCACTCATTCATTCGACGTGCCCAAACCAACTGGGCACGTTCTTCTTCATTCTCACCGTGACATCATCGCTAGTACCTGCCATTCTGTGTATCACTTCATTGCGCATTCGATCAGCTAAGCTGACTCCGCATATCCTACGAAGAGGTCGCCTCTCCACGGCATTTATCTTTTCTCATTCTTCTTCTGTAATACCCATGTTTCACTGCGGTATAACAGCGTCGTTACCAAAACTGTATTGTGTACGGCCAAATGTGCAGCTGTGATGACGTTTCGTCGTCTCATCAATGCAACTAAGGCACTGTTAACCCTATTATACATTCATCTCGTATATTCCATCTCTACTGAACTTACTATTATGAAATAAAATAAAATAATATCTAATCTTCAAGAATTAGTTTCTAAATATATATTTATTCTAATGGCCTACATTTTAACTACATGTATTTACATGTATATACATTTTATGTATATACATTTAAATACATGTATATACATAAAATAGTGTCATCTGAGAATCTAACTTTCCGTTTCCCCCTTGAATCTATAAAAAACTAAATTAAACAAAGTTGACATAGAAAGAAAATATTGAATTACGATAGTTTTTGTGACGAAATAAAATCAATTTAATTTTACAAATATTTCAAGCTTTTGAAAGATTCTCATATTTTTTTGAGAATTAGATGTTAAATGGGGAATGAAATTGTATTAATAGGAAAGTAGCATTTTCACTCTGGGTTTTCAGATTATTAGTATATTACTAACTAACTAACTACTAACACCGAAAATCTCTAAAGCAAACAAGTACAATATTACATAATCAAGTAACTAAATAAGCATTTCGTTTTAAATTGTCTGCCCAGTTTATCCAACAAAATTCTGAGTAAAGCTTAATAGGCCAATCAGCATTAGTAATACAGGGTATCTGATATTTCATTCTATTCAATCCTTTATTACTGTCGTCCACTTCAAACTTGAAGCTTTGATAATTTAAAGCTATTACTTTGTGGTTTTCTATATATATTATCTTATTTTTAGTGTTCTCTATAATAAATTAAAAAAGAAATATTTTGTATACTATAATAAAAAATATATTTTTTATATATCTGTTCAATGGTAAACAGAAAATAATCATTATTTACTGTTGTATATTATCGTATCTTATTTGTCTTTTGGGGAAGATTTAAATACCGCATTTTATTTTACAATGCTTTGTCTGTTTTTAAATAGATCTACATTATCGATATTGTAAGATACTTTATAAGGTTAACTTTATAAAAATAATTGGTGTTCTATAGCTGCATTTACTGTATAATAACCTCAACACTGTTACTATTTTTCATGGACTGAGATGGAATTGCAAATGAAACAGCTGGTTTTATCTGCGGGCTCACAGGCGCCGGGTCGCAGTAGCTAGGGCGTAATCATCCACCATTTGACAGACGAAATGTACTGTGTTATAATAATATAATTGTTTTTTATATTTTTTATGGTATATTATGTTGACTGTAAGCGCGACAAGTTGTGGGTTTGACTCCCACTCGAGGAAATGAAATATTTAACAGTTTCATTTCTTCGCTTTAGTATCGAGGCGAATTGGGTTGAGTTCCGCCACTCAACATGGAATAACATTGTTTTTATGTATCTCATAAGGTTGAGTCAGCGCATGCCATGTATGCGTTAAGTTTTTTTGAAAACAAAACACAAAATTTGCAAACCGTCGTTTAGCAACGGTCGCCTAGCGACGGTTGTTATTAACATGGCAGAATAAATTGCATGTCAAATTAGAAAGTATTTTAATATATCAGTGTGTATGTGTAATGTAATGTTATATAGCCTATAGCACTTCTGAAAAATGCAGCTTTCATACAAAATAAAAACAAAGTAAATCGAACTAGTAGATCCAGAGATCTTAGCGTTTAAACAAACAAACAAACAAACAAACAAACAAACAAACAAACTCTTCCGCTTTATTATTATATTAGTATTGGTATTAGTGTAGATTTTAAAGCAATTTGTTATTTTTTATTTACATATCTTCAACTGGGTAATTAAACCCTAGTAACGTATCCTAGAGTATAAATAAAAACAATTAAAGTTTTCATCACCTAAATTATATGTTTTCTTTTTTAGATTACATTAAAACATATAATTTTCTTTGTGACATATTAAAAGATAAACTCTAAACAATAATTCAATATTTTCGCTTGGAGGAAAATTTAGGCATCGCTGATAATTCTGAAAGCTTAGAAGTACATACAGTTCAGGATTTGTATGAAAAACTTGAAGAATCTTCACACGTGGATTATAAGGCGTAATCAGTTACTGTTCACAGTGTTTTAGATATTTTGTGTGGTAGTGGATGAAAAAAAAAACAGAAAAATTGTAATACATTTCTAAACTCACTGCTGGAGCTTTTGTCTCTTCTATATAAGTCTATACAATGTGGTGTACTGACCTCTACTGTTCCGAAATCTGGAAGGTGTTCTTGCTGTCCAAAGTTAAAAGACCGTACGTAACACGCACATAGTGCGTCAAGTGTAATACTTTTTATATGTTTTGAACACTAACATAAAATGTGTGAAAATTGTAGAAAAGATTAATAATGGGACATGATAAGTTCTATTAATAAAACTGTAATTAATGTCAAAAATAATTCTAACCTTTTGTAATCGTGTTTTTTTAATAGGGGTACACGCGTACCCCAGGGTACGTACCGCAAAAGAAATTCTAATATGGATACAGTGCTAAGGTTAATGTCAGACTCTATCAAACCAGTAACATTTCATTAGTTTATTGCATTCATACATTGTCTATTAATAGATACGAAACTAATGAAAACAAATCAGTACAGTCATTGAAAATTAGCATTTATTACTATAACAATATTATAATTATCTATTATTAACAACAAGCTAGTGATCGCTCGCTAGATGTAGGTGAAAAAGACTATAAAAGTAAAGGAATTGTGTCAATCGAGGCAGTTACTTATTGGAAGGAAAATCCTATGAAGTATTGTTATTAGGTGATGCAAATCACTTATTGCTATTACGTAGAATCTCTTTCCGAATAATTTAGATACATATAGACGACATGTTTTTTTACCTTGTTTATAAAAACATTAACCGTTTCCGATTTCTAACAATGTATTTAGTAAGAAAAATAATGAATTAGTTAATTAATAAGCAAAACACAGAAGATTTTCAATAATAAAAACCAAGACATACTTCTTCATAGTGGATGCTAAAACAATACTACGCTAAAAGCCAACATTAATTAGGTCAATGTACAGCATTGCGAATGAAAATACCGACTTTGTAAACATTTTATTGTACGAGAACATAATAAAATACAGCCTAAAAGTAAAAGTACTATTCAAATAAAACAAAAAAAAACGGGTTAAATGCGGGTCGGACTGCCCGTTGAGGTTTTGGTACCAATTTAACTATATATACAACCAGATCGTAAATGATATATTTATAAAAGTTGACAAACTTAAGTTTGCTGGCAAATGTTCAAACATTTGTATTGTAAGTTGATCTTAAGAACAGATGGACAACAAAGTGATCCTATAAGGTTGTAGTGTTACGTTACGTTACGTTTGAGGTACGGGACCCTAAAAAGATGTTTTAAATAAGTTTTTTAATAAAGCGAAGTTCTGTGAAGTATAGTCTCCAAGACAAGGTCCGCATTGAATGACTTCCACTGCCATTCTTGCTATGACTGTACAAGCTCGCTTCTCCCATTTGTGCAATTAAAAATTATTCTACAATTCAATGAACTAAGTTTTATCATCAGAATAAAAAGAGATCGTCCCCTTCGTTTTATCAAAGTTTGTTGTTCTTCTGGGAGCACATTATTTATTTACGTTACGATACGATAAACTCGATACTGAAATGTGTTTACATCGAACTTAGTACTGAATGGTATTGTGTATCTTGCATTTCTTATAATTAGTTAAATTTCATTATCGATTTTGAAAAAAGTTAAATATTCGACAAGTGTGCCGTAGGGGTTTTGCTATGTTTGACTGTTAATGATAGTACTAGATTCAAATTAATTTCGGCATCAGTATAAAAACATAAAAACAGTTTTGGCCGCGTTATGAAAAATATCACATTTTGCTAAACGATGGTTTAGTCTCTTCTTATTTTGTCGAAACAAATATTGTATCACTAGTTTTTGTAGCCTTTATTTAGGTATTCTACTATAGGTTCGATGTTTGTAAAGATGCATGATGGAACTACTAATTAAATTAAGGTATTTTCCAAATTATCGCTTTATCCTGCATTAAGCTGGGTAGACAAAAAGACACAGACAAAGATAAAGTCAAAACACTCCTTTCTGTATATAAATCATACACGGAAACTCAAAATAACTAACAGTTTCACTTTCTTCACATTTTTCACACTACATATTCTACACTTAATAATAACTAAATAAAATACGTGTCGACTGGAAGCGAACAATTTACATGGATGCAGAAACAGAAACGAGTCGTGCTAACAGAAATATTTGCATTTCAATATTACCAGAGAATAAAAGTAAACAAAATTACAATATGAAACGTGTGCCGCTAACCGCGTATAATTCATTTACGACTTTATTTAGCTTTTTTTGCTTTATGCAGATAATGCAGTGCTTATTGCATCATCAGAATGCGAGTTACAGGCATTATGAAGTTGTAGAAAATAGCGACTTATTTTATTGACTTACTTCATATTGCTAACCAATAAATATAATGAAATATAAAGAAATAATGAAAATTAACCATACTTTTTTCAGTTAATCTATAAGTCTACAATTTTTCTTCTATAAATTGATCGGTGTGTATCGATGTTTTAAACTATTGACAAATTGGTACGGGAGGCTTACAATAATATTTCTGCAAAGATGCACAAATTGTATGAACTGTATAATAAATGTACACGGTTTGATGAGAAAATTGTTTATAAGAATTGACATAGAAAATAAATGTAAATTTTTATTATACTTTTTTTATTTCCAAAAAAATAGGGACATTTTAGTTAAAATATACAACGGATCCTAATGAAAATACTCTTAACACGATACAAAACGGAGTAAATAAAATTTGTTTCCCTAATCTGGCATATGGCTTAATCTCTGAATTCAAATTACCCTCACACCCTCCTAATGCCGCCTTGTGTCCTCCCTCAGTTATTCATGTCATCCCAAACATTTACCGCCTACATCGCTGAATTATATTTTTGTTATATATTTTTGTTATAAAATAGCCATTTTTTTATTAAAGAAAACAATAGATATTTAAATAACAATATTAAAAAAGCCGCAGCACAAGCTTGTGACTGTAAATGCGATGGTTGTGGGCTCGATTCCCACTCGGGGAATGAAATATTTTTTTTCTCGTAAGCACAGCGCAGCGATGAGTTTCGCCACTCGACACGCTTTACCTTAAGAATTAAGCAGGAAGTAGGAAAAGGAACTGTTTTATTGTGAAGCGGCGCGGAGACGCACATAAATTGATAGTAAACGGTTGTGGGTTCAATTCCAACCCAGGTAATTAATTATTTTCATTTTCTCACTCCTGTAACTATACAATTACTTTATTAACATTTAACATGCGGCGTTGAGTTCTGCCGTTCAACAAGCAATGCTTCGGGAATTCGACAAAAAGTGGGGAACGGAGTGTCTTACCAATAGATTCCCAGATTCCATCTGCCTACGTAAGTGCGAGATACATTGTGAAGTAAAAAAGACATTTAACATACGTAATAAGTTAACCTCTTTCTATCTCTGCGCTATCGAGTTATAGTTCAGTGGTAGGTGGAGGGAACCTAGTGTTAAAACACTCCGTTCCTCATTTGGTGCCGAATTCTGGAGGCATGCGTGTGAGTGGCGGAACTCAATGCCGCGCTTTGCCTGGACACCATTCCAGTCCAGTCATTTTTTCGAGTGGGGATCAATCTCACAACCTGTCGCATTTACAGTCACACTTTGTGCCCCTATGTGCCACGTATTATGTGTTATTATAATATACATAATATAAAATAGATATATTTCTTTAAATTAATTTGTAATTTAATTTTTTTTTTATTTAACAAAATCTCTTTTTTTCAGGCTGTGTTCGGTATATAGCAGGCAAAGCAGAAGAAACGTTAAGACACTTTTGTCGCCACGTTGGTAAGACGCTCCCCACGCACCATCCAATTTTCGAGACTTTGCGTGTTGATTGGTTGATTAACTTACTTAAAAGAAGGTTTTTTAATGTTAATATTATGTTATTATATCTTTTATGTAGGTACGTTGGTAAATGTTATAATAATTTCTTTCAAAATTTATTCTGTGTCAATTTGCCATTGACCAATTTGACACAGAATAAATTTCCCCTATTATCCCCACTCTAGGGAATTAATTATTATTTATTAACAATTTCAAAGGTTCGCATTGGCACCAATGCGAAAGCGCAGCGTTGAGTTCCGCCACTCAACACGCAATGCCTCGAAAAATTTAACGGCAGGTAGGGAACGGGGTATCTTAAAATAAGGTTCCCTCTGCCTACTCTGCTGGTACGCGGGATACAGCGCAAAGCTGATTTATATTGGTCGTATTTTACAATGCCTAACGTCTATTTGAAATGTTAATTATTGAAATTATCGATAATTACATGTAACAAGGAAAATGAGCAACAAAATTATTCAATCATGTCATCTGTTCATATAATTTATATATTGACCATTAGCAGCCAATACTCGCTACAGAACTGCAGTAAGTTATAGCAGCTTTTTAAAATATTGGCTTTATATGACTTTAGTGAAAAAAAAGATTTTTAAAATTATTTTACATTTTAATTATTTTGCGGAGTAGCTTGGAAGGACCTAGTGACCAGACACTTTGTTTTTAATTGTTTTTTTGGAGATAGATACACCTATAAAGTATTGGATTATTTACTTCGATTCCTCCTATTTCAATTCTTTGTGATTTAAGTGTGAAATATTCTAAATAAAGGAACAGACCAAGTTGCATCAAAATCGGTTTAGTGTTTTTTATACATGTTGGGTATTAGGTACTTGATGGGTATTTGAAATATTGTTTTAATAACTATTTTAAAAATGACATCAGCTTCACGCTGTATCCCGAAGACAGCAGGGTAGGCAGAGGGAACCTAGTATTAAGACACTCCGTTCCCCACTTTCTGCCGAATTCTGGAGGCATTGCGTGTTGAGTGGCAGGACTCAACACCGCGCTTTGCCTCGATACCAGAGCGAAGAAATGGACATATAAATTTAACTAAATATTTCATCTCCTCGAGTGGGGATCGAACCCACAACCAGTCGGTTTTACAGTCACACTTTGTATACCACTGCGCTACAACTGACGCAGTGGTACAAACTGACTTTATTTTATTAAATATGCAATTTTGTTTATAATGGTCAAGTAATATTGTAAAATTGGTTTCAAGCAATTTAAATTGAAGATTCATTAATTAATTTAAAATTTTCATTTAGATAATGAAAAAGCATAAATATTAAAATAAATATATATATTTTTAACTTAACGTTGTATCCCGCACATAGCTGGGAAGGCAACATGGGAACTTAGTATTAAGACACTTCCGTTCCACAATCTCCGCTGAATTTTGGAGCTATTGCATAAAGAGAGGCGGAATTTGAAAAATGAAAATATTAACTTTTTTATTTCTTTCTGTGGGAATCGAACCTACAACCTGTCACATTTACAGTCGCACACTTATGTCCCTGCGCCACGTCTGGCCTCTATAATTATATATTTCAATATAATAAAACTTAAAAATTCCAATAAAAATAATATATTTTAAAACGATATGTAACAGAATTGCACGAAACCACAAATCTGAATATAGAGGCCAGTTACATTCATCAAATATTTTTTGTTCAATTTAGAACAACGGTAGCGTTTGTTGATCAAGTTGAAATTTGTGACGGCTCATGCTCGTAACAGTTTGGGATGAGGTTCGTCATTTTAAAAATCCTACTGTCAAACCCTTAGAAAGAAAAATAAAATAGAAATGACATGTATAATCACTAATAACAAGATAACATAGAAAAATAGATTTTGTTTAAAATCTTTCTAATATATATAACTAGCGACCCGCTTGCGGCTTCGCCCGCTTTAACTACTGAATTATTCATGTAATGTACATATGTTTGGAAAACATTTAAGATTACTAATGTGAAAATTATTTAAACCTTAATGCAACCCGC
>DWMY01002367.1:0-11961 GCA_018249775.1 Heliconius hecalesia formosus
AAAAGGACATTAAATTATATAATCCCAAGACTTATTAATGAAGTACCGAAAACCCTCAAAGATAAAATTACTATAAATAATATAAAATACAAAATAAAAGATTTTTTCTTGTCCAATTATTAAAAAATACAATAATAATAATAATAAGCAAATCTTTAAGAAATAATTACTATAATATAATAATAAACAAAAAAAAAATATAATATTTCTTTTTCTTATAAAAAAATTCTAAATATAAACGGAACATACTGTAGCTGGACATTTAAAACGTACGCGTAATTAGAAACACGCAACTTTTATCAACCTACCTCACAATGATACTTCTTGATATTTTATAACTTTTTATGTGTTAAAATTATCTGTAATATGTATGTTTTTGTTTTCTTTAACTTAATATACTTAGGAATGTGCAGTGATCACACAAGCCTAATCGGGCTTAAGACCGCGAAGAAAATTATTGTTTTATGTAATATGTTTTAAATTAATAAATAAATAAATAAATACTCATATGGCAGATGTCGGCCGTCCTCATTACTCACTAAAACCTCACGGTGCTCCTGTCTTCCAGCCGGGTCGACTACAGAATCCAATACATTCTCCTATAAACCCCCGGCGGAATCTCGTTAGTACCTGCCATTCCGCGTATCTCTTTAGAGTGGATTCGATCAGCTAAATTGACTTTATTTGATTCATCATATCTAATATTTCATTCATCTTTTGTTTCACCTCTCCCCTTACATACCACATAGTTTCTCACTGATCCGTACAAATTCACATTCGAAATATTCTTATACTCGTATATGCATATGTGACTTTCTTGATAATATTGGGACCTTTTTAGATCTTATATAAATTAACAAGCGCTTAAACTACTGAATTAGTTATTTAATACACCAAACGTGTTTTAATATAATATAATGTGTGTTTGCAGCACACTTAAGGTTTCGCATGTGAAAATTATTAAAATATTAGATAGTATTATCGTTTTTCCCGTAAAGATATTCAATAGTTTTGAAAAAAAACTAACTATGTTGATATAAATGGTGTAACATTAAGCATTACTATCTGACATGAGTTTAATTTTTATTTAACTTTTATTTTGTAACATTCGTCAGTTTCAATTAATTTACTACTACCTATGGCTTAAGACCCCATTGCTTAAATCTGTAGGGATCAGTAATTCTAATGAAACTTATATTTAAGAATGATACATGATAGTAGAACTGATTACATTAGGATTGCCTAATAGAATCCTGCCGCAATGACCTTTTTAATGTTTTTCGTAACTCGTTTTGTAACATGTTTTTATGTGAATCGCACATCATTTGAAAGAAAATTGCATAAGGAATTGGTAAAACAATGGTTGCCAGCTCTCAGTCTACCGCTACAGATTTAAGCAATGGGATCTCGACCTATTACATTCCGCGTTCAGAGTTCGACATTGGTGCACGTACGCTTTTTATATATGCCTACCAGAGCGCTTATTCACTGCTCTAGTAATGTATGGATACGCTATCGGCAAAAATGTCATCGACTAATTATCGACATTACGCATCAGTTTTCAGTAAAATCTTCCTGTAAAACTCTCAGAGTTTAAACTTTAAAAGATCAGCAGAAGATTCACAATGGCAAACTGCAAATCACCTGAGAGCAGAATGCCCAAAAGAGGACCGCAACAAGCCCGCCCATTGCCGTAACTGTAAGGAAGAACACCTGGCTAACTATCGCCATTTTATTTTTTTAGAAATTTATTAAAAATAAATATAAATAGATTTTTTTTTTAAATTACAACAAAAAAAAGATAAAGAACGAAATTCACCAAAATTGTTTAATTTTCCTGTGTCATCTAAGTTACCACTGAAATCTTGGGCTAACATTGTTTCCGAAAATAAAGGTACGACGATTCCTGAACCTGAGACCAACGTTAACAAGTTATCTTACCGGACACCAAAAATCAATAATGACTCATGTACTACCGAAATGCTTGAAATATTAAAATTATGAGTGCTGAATGCTTAAAATATTACAATTAAGAGTCTAAAGACCCAGTTCATGCACATCGACGCTAGAAAAAATCATATTAGTCATTTCTCACCTGGGTCACGATGTGTAGAAATAACAAACTCAGCTTTCTATCCTGAAACGCCGACGGTCTCCGGAGCAAAACCCATGAACTTATGGATCTCGTAATGAGTGCCTTATTTATCGACATCATTGCCTTCTTTAAAAACTAAACTTCAAATATTAATTTAGATCTTCCCGGGGGCTACAGGCAGGATAAGCATAGTAGCGGTCGTTGACAGGGTGTTGCCGTAATAGTTAAAAAATACCTCCAATATATTCCTTTTGTCATTCCGACCACCAAAATAATTGAAGCAATTGGTATTCAAATTAAACTTTCGGGCAAAGTTGTAAGTGTAATCTCAGTGTATCAGTGTCCTAACCTCTCATTGCTGGTCGATGATTTAGATCTCTTATTTAGCCTGGGAGATCGAGTACTCCTTATGGGAGACTTTAATGCAAATCATCAGTTATGGAAAAGTCCTTTCAATAAGACTCGTGGAAAATGTCTCTTTCGCCATCTGATAGAAATTACGTCATATACGGTCCTGATAAATTATCGGCCTGATTGTAGAAAGACAACTCCCGACCTAGTTTTACCTTTAAATATTCAGTTGCAAGATGATGTACAAACCCTTTTTTAACTGTCATCAAATCACCCACCTGTTACTTTTAGTGTTAATGGAACTGTACCTCGACTTGATCCCAGCAAGATCTTCAAATATCACTAGGCAAACTGGAAAGATTATAGATACTCACTAGATACAAAACTTACCTTAACTTCAAGTACATACTCCTTAACTTCCCAAATTGATGCAACTGTGGAGCACCTCCATACGGCTATCATTGAAGCTCATAATACAAATGTTCCAACAGCATTACAAATACCTCTTTTCATTAAAATACCTTCTATATATATAAAAATCAATTGATGATCGTAAGCCTCGCTAAAACTCGAGAACAGCTGAACCGATTTGGCCAAGTTTGGTTTTAAATTAATTGTGGAAGTCCAGGCAAGATTTAAAAGGTGAGTATGAAAAAAATGCTAGGCATATAGTAAAAATAACAATTTCGTTTTTTTTTTTTAATTTAATGGCCTGATGACAGGTGCAAAATAAGCTGTCAGTGTCACGTATAGTAGAAAAAACACGAAAGATATGAAGCAGTAAATTTTGAGAGATATTATGAATAATAGATATGGAAGTGGATGAACTGGATCAAACACTAAAACAAACAAACAAACACTATATTAGAAATGTACAAATGAAAATAAATAGTAAAAAAAAACACACACACATTGAGAACAACTATAACTTAATGTCATTATCTACAATAAACTTAACCAACAATTTAATAAAAGGACAAAAAACTAAAGCTAAAATACATTTTACATTAACAGGACGCTGTACATTAAGAGGAAGGATATCATAAAGAGAAACAATTTCGTTTTCCCGTAGAGACTATTTCTACATGTCATACATTTGATGTTCGTCGTGTCATTTAAATAAAATTGAAAGAATAGTTAAAAATGAATAATTAATTAGAATAGTTATATCTTTCTAAGTACATATTAATTCTCAGGAAGTATAAACTGAATTAAATTTATGTTAACGGATTATTTTTATGTAATTTAATAAGTCTTAAGTGTTGTTGCAAATTAAATTTCTGAACTTTATCATAATATTTGACATTTGACAACCAACAAATATAAATTGAAATTCAAATCATCCTAATTTCGATCATCATCCTTTGTGAGTGACGGTACCGTTCATTTCAAGTTCCGTACAATTTTTCTTTGTTGATCTCTTGTGATAGTGATATTTTACCGCTTAGTGCGCGAGAACTTTTTTTAATTTGATTAATTACAATTTACGATACCGAGGAGAAGACGGCCTGACTTAGGTCGTCGTAGTCAATTAAACGTGCTAACCGTACTGATGACCAGAGAGAAACAGAGCAAGAAAATAGTCGTATTGCTATGTCAGAATTGCGTTCTTCAGTGAGTGACAATGAATGAGATAGGCTTAGAATGCAACGAGTTCGTGCACATCAAACACATCAACAACATGCACATCATAATGAAATTCAGAGCTCCCGCAGACGCAGTGCCCCTGTAATTGGTGGGGCCATGATTCTGGTGTCAGATGATTTTCGTTATACTCTTCCAGTTATTCTCCGATCAACTGTTGTTGATGAACTAAATGCATGTCTTAAATCATCAAACTTGTGGCGGCATATAAAAACACTCCAATTAACAACTAACATGCGAGTATTTTTGCAACAAGATGAAAATGCAAATGTGTTTTCGGAGCAGTTGTAAAATACTGGAAATGGTGAAGTCGCAGTGGACCGACCGGATTGATCACATTAGCCATAGATTTCTGTCACATCACTGACTCAGAAGAGGAGCTTATTCAGCGTATTTTTCCAGATGTAGCTCAACAGTTTAATAACCATAATTGTATGGACGAACGCGCGATATTGGGGGCGAAAAATAAAGATGTCGATAATTTCAATGCAACCATTCAGAATTTTCTTCCGGGACAGTTGGGGTCCTTCAAATCAGTTGACACAATTATAAACTAGAATGACGTAGTCAACTATCCCACGGAAATTTTAAATTCACTAGAATTGCCTGGACTACCACCTCACAATTTGCAATTAAAAGTAGGATCTATTGTCATCATGCTGCGTAACATTAATCAACCTTGACTGTGCAATGGAACAAGACTGGCTGTGAAAAAGCTAATGAATAACATCATTGAGGCAACAATCATAAAGGGAAAATACAAAGGAGAGGATGTCTTGATCCCGCATATACCGATGATTCCAACGGATTTACCTTTCGATTTTAAACGTCTACAGTTTCCCGTGCGTCTGGCATTTGCGATGACCATTAAATAAATCGTTGGGAGTTTACGGAATCAACTTGGAGTTTCCCTGTTTCGCGCATGGACAATTATATGTCGCATGTTTGCGCGTCGGAAGACCGTCATCTTTATTTATTTACGCATCACAAAACATATTTTGTTTAAAAAATATAGTTTATCAGAAAGCTTTAAATTGATTAACAGACTGTATCGTAACTGTGGGTTTCTATCAATACCAAATTCAAATCTTATAAATTATCTAGTATTTTAGACAAACTTTGTTCTGTAAGTGTTTAATTAAATTTATTTATAGTTTAAGCAAAACAAAAAAAATTTATCCGCTGTGTATAATATATTTTCTGTTCATTATGTCAAATAAACTTCTTTTTTTTTATTTTAATTTTTGTGCCGTGAGCAAGGTCAATTGTGTACTATTTTTAAACTTTCTTTTATTACTTTAAACAATTAAAAAATTGCTTTTTTTATTTATCGATTAAAGCAGTACGAAGTTTGCCGGGTCAGCTAGTATCAAATAAAAAACCTCATACCATATAAAAATTATATTCGTCGCATAGAGGCTAAATGTAACAATTTTTTTTTTTCTGAGAAAAAGCTCAATGAGTTTGGATAGACCTACGAATCCGCGTGAAGTGTGTTTACTCCAAACACTTGAAACACGAAAATCGTGTGGTGATAATAATATACTACGTGTTGCTAAAAATCTGCCCATTAAAACTATTGTATATCTAAATAATCCATCCAGCTACCGACCCATTAGCCTACTACCTGGTCTGAGTAGTGTTCGAGAAAATCATATATATGCGGCTGTTGTCTTCGAGTCACTTGCTCATAGGTGAGCAATTTGGCTTTCGTGCTCAGCACTCCACTACTCAACAATTAGCTCGAGTGTCTGAACATATAGCTCATAATCTAAACCTCCATGAATCTACTGGGATGTTCCTACTGGACATTGAAAAAGCCTTTGACACTGTCGCACGAGGACCCACTACATAAACTCATATCAGCTAAGATTCCACTTTACTTGATTAAGATAATTGAATCTTACCTTAACAACCGTAAAGGAGACAAACTATTCCATAAATTTTTGGGCCCAGAATATAAAGACATGAAAATGGTATGATTTAATAGACTTAGGTACATCATTCCCTCCCTGAAATCTATATAAATTTTGGCAATCTGAGAGCTGAGTTATTAGAGATTTGATATAAAAGTGAGGTTAAGTTGGCAGCACAATTTCTTGAATATCAAGCTCTATAAAATATGTTGTTTAAGCATTAATGTTTATTATTTATAAATAAAACACATTTTAATGAATATTTTATTCTTCTTCTATTATTATTAAAATGTCATCTAGGAAGTGTGTAGGTGGAACTAAATTAATTTGGTACCTAGCCCAACTATGGTACCATATAATACTCATAACATGAGCACAGCAGCCTACCATTCGTCATCCTACAATACAATTGCAGTATTTCATAGCAATAGCTTCCCTTCCACTACGAAAGCTGTCAACTAAAATGTAACAAAAATATATTTTCCTGCTTATATATCGGGATTATATCACACCTCTAAGTAACCAGGTTGTGGTGGTTTTCATCGTCTAAAGGTCGTCGGACTAGGGTATTGCAGTGTCCATTAGCTATCCCACAATTCACACAGCGATTGATATCCATAGCGTGGCGGTCGTAAGATCCAAAGAATTTCAGAGTCCAGTGGGGAGGCGGGTACAAAGTAGGCAGAGTCAAAATCCGAGAAAAACAATACAGTAGTCGTTGAAAATATCCAACAAACAGGAAAACACTCAAAACACATCGACACGAACGTAATGACAGAAGCAAATGTTTTTTTATTTTTTTTTATTTAATGGCCTGATTTTGCGATGACAAACAGAATAATGCAAAAAATCATTAGACAAGGTGTCATTGTCAATCAGCTGTCACATCTCTGATTTAAAATATGATTAATTTTAATCGATTAAGGATCTAAATCCTTTTTTTTCATTTTTCTCCACTTCCAGAATTGCAATTAATTTATTATTGGCTATTCTAAAAATAAAAAAAAATAGTATTTTTTTAGATCACATCTCAATTCTTTACGTTTAGGCCCAAAAGTTTCAGTCTCCTTTCGGGTCCATATTCAAAATATCCGTATTTCCTATATCCTCATGGCAGACAGTGCCAGCTGGCGTATTTATACTAGTTTAGTACGCTCACGCATTACGTATGCTTGTCGTGTATGGAGTAGTACTTGTGTCACTAACCATAATTTTAACCAAACTATCCAAAATAAAGCATTAAAAATAGCTTATAATACGCCACTTAAAACTAATTTAATTAAAATACATAGATAACTTAATTATCCTACTAACTAACTAACTATCCTACTACATTACGTGAATACATATTTAAACTAACGCATAAATTTTATAAATTATCTCATACACATATAAATAGCTTGACAATAGTTAATTAATTTCGACAATAATATCAGGTATCGATAGATATGGCACTTACCGCTTACCCTATCACCACGTTCTGTATTCTAAAACCGGTCCAGCGTGCGCGTCAACCAGCCTACGGACTCGCTGCGTCTCAAACGCGCCCCCCGCTGTCTGCCTAGTACGACTGTACGAGGGGGACGCGGAAGCTGTACTCGCGACTACGGTACTTGCTTGCTTTTTGCTAAGAACACGTAGTTCTTGTTTATTAAAAATTACCTTCATTGTCAGTTTTAGAACGATATTTTAACCAAAATGTCGAATATAATACCTAGCTCACAAGAAGATCAATCTTAATTACGTTGTTTAATGAGTTTTGTAAGCTACACTTTGTAAGCTTTTGGAGGCGCCTTGTTAGCCTCGTAAAATTTTATTTTTTTTCAATTTATGTTAACAACATATTTCTTAGATTAAGTTGTGTTTGTTATTATTCTTATTTATCAATAAAGACATTTATAAAAAAATTGATACTTAAACAGATTTAATGATTAAATATCTGGCCTTGACAAGTATTTATTTATATCCTCATTGCATTTTTATTATAGAGAATTTAATTAAGAGAAGAAAATTAATTGATTCTAAGATGACAATTACAATCACATATTATACTAGTGGGCGCGCGCAGCTTCGCCCGCTTATTTGCACCCATAGCGATGACTTCTAAAAAAAACCACGAAACACGTGTTCAATAAAATATTTTTAATAGTCTGAATTTAAATTTTTATAATAATCGGTGGCGATTTAAAGATTTTTCCATATAAACTTTCAACCCCTTATTTGAATCCTTAGGAAGCGAGTTCTAAAAAACCATGAAACACGTGTTCAATTAAATATTTTTAAGAGTCTGAATTTCAAACTTTATAAAAATCGGTGCCGATTAAAAAAAACCATACAAACTTTCAACCCCTATTTCATCCCTTTAGGGTTAAAATTTTTCAAAATCCCTTCTTAGTGGATGCTCAGATTATGAAAATAAACATTTGTCCAAATTTCACGTTTCTACGCACAGCGGTTACGGCTGTGCGTGCGTCTTACCTCAGTCAGTCAGGTACATGTCCTTTTATATATATAGATTACTAGAGGGCGCGCGCGGCTTCGCCCGCTTATTAGGAGTGAATTCTAAAAAACCACGAAACACGTGTTCAATAAAATATTTTTAACAGTCTGGATTTAAATTTTTATAAAAATCGGTGGCAATTTAAAGATTTTTCCATATAAACTTTCAACCCCTTATTTGAACCCTTAGGGGGTGAATTCTAAAAAACCATGAAACACGTGTTCAATGAAATACTTTTAAGAGTCTGAATTTCAAATTTTATAAAAATCGATGCAGATTAATTTTTCCATACAAACTTTCAACCCCTATTTCATCCCTTTAGGGTTAAAATTTTTCAAATTCCCTTCTTAGTGGATGTACAGAATATGAAAATAAACATATGTCCAAATTTCACCTTTCTACGCACAGCGGTTACGGCTGTGCGTGCGTCTGATCTCAGTCAGTCAGGTACATGTCCTTTTATATATATATAGATAATTTTTATATAATTAAAATTATTTTTATATAATTGGGAATACTTAATATTTATAGCAATTTGTTGTTTGATAGATACCAGTAATTATTACAAAGAATGCGAAGAAAGCAAAGCATTAGGTAGTTTCCTAATATATTACAATAGATAAGAATGTTGATAGATTTTCAAAAGATATGAATACTTTTTAAAAAAACCACCAGGAGGTACCACTATAACAAAACAGTAAGTATATTAAATATATTTGCGGAAAAACAACGCATTGGAGTATAGAGCATGAATATATAATTTTTAAAGTTTTAGTCTGTCTGTTTATACACGCACATCTTATCTATTGAACCGATTCGAACGAATTTTTTATTCTGTATCTATTATCTCTGGTCTAGGATCTAGGCTATATCCTCCAGGCTATTGATTTTGAAGATTTCCACACCTTATGCAGAATCGTAGTGGTACAGTTAAACTACGAGAAATAATTAAGTGCGTACATAATAAAAAATTGTTGAGCGTGATGACAATTTTCTATTCACATATAAAAATTAAAGCTCTGGAACATCTGATGAATAATCATAACAGTCCAACTAAATTATAAGCAATAATTAAATTCAGCATTAACATAAGTATAAAGCGTGATAGACATTTTCTATTGACATATGAAAATAATTCTATCAACTAGGAATCAACTTACAATCAGAATTTACTTTTCTAATACATTTACTTTCTATTATATACATCGGTAATTTTTTTTTTTTAAGGTCACCTACCTAAGAACACTTGGGCTATCAAGACGAATCTAACGAAAATACGAATGTAAACACTACACTACACTACACTTTTAATGCTATGAGTGAATTATTCTAATATTAAGACTATGTTGAGGAGAGTTAAGACTATGTTGAGGAAAAAATGCAATAAAAAGCAATTATTAAGTAATGAGAGGAAATAATATTTTTTAAGGAAATCAATTACACATCAACAATGCAAACAATTGAAGTTATTTATACTAACAATGTAGCATTATATCTACTAACTAGTCGTCTTTTCTAAAGCATGAAATGAAAACTATACAAATGCACCTACAACAGATTTATATTTTTTATTTATTTTAACTATAATCTTGAATTTGTTTTTTTGTAGTACAAGTATTAGGTATTTTTATTTAAAAAAAAATGTACTTTTGTCCTTACCAAACAACTTAGATACATAGAGGATAACAAATATTCTATATGTTGGAAATAAACCAGTCTTTTATTCAAATCAGTTATTAAGTGTGGCCTTTAAAAATATAATGCCCATTGCTGCCATTTTTAGTTAAATCCACTGAGGCCCATTGTGACAAAGAGTCACAAGCGTGTGATTCGCACTCAAGGTATTAAAATATTTAATACTTTCATTTGCTCACCCTGGTAATGCTCAACGCCCTGATAATGCTCTCTGGAGAACGGAAGTGTCTTAATGGGGAAAGAGTGTCTTAACACTGGTTTCCCAGGTTCTCTCATGTGCCTCCTGTGAAAATCCTGCTATGCGCGAGATACAGTGTGTACTTACAAAAAAATAATCAAATTCTATTACACAGCTAGTCAACAGAGACACTTCTTACCATCGGTAAGTATTAGAAATGTACACGAAAGTAGCGATCTCGCAAACGCATCTCAAGGGCTTATGCAATATTAACCCAAGATCCCAGGGCCGCCAGACCTACGTCATTTTAACAAAGCTGAAATTTTGAGGACTATTACTCTAATATGTAGTTAAGACAGAATACGTACTCACTAAGTTGAAAGTGGGACCCTTTCTGAGGTACCTCCAAATAAAGGTATATCTCTGTCTGGAAGGAACAAATGCGTTCGCGTGGATACGTTCACACGGTAGAGATTTTAAATCGCGGCTAAATTTTATCGCGCACTGCTCCATTTCAAGAGCCCGGCGACTGAAATAGAACATATGGAACTCCCAACTACTGTTCTGACGAGAGACAAAAAGTCGCTTGCATTACGGTCAGTACGCCACGAGCATTCAAAGTGGTCGTACGCGTATTTATGGCAACGGAACGTGGCTACGATGTCGTCGCAGATAAATCCCGAATTGCTCATTATATCAGACTTTCCCAACCTTTTCTAGATCAAGGACCACTTTTATATCATTCTTGGTAGCAGGTACCGCCACTATGTAGGTATAATAAAGATTAACTATGATAATAAAACAGAAGAGAATTTAACTAAAACTACAAATATTTTTACGAGAAACTTCCGTAATTCCAATAATTAGATTTTTGGAGAGCGATAAATCGATGTAGTAAGGTTTCATTTTTAGACAAC
Source organism: Heliconius hecalesia formosus (assembly GCA_018249775.1). Lineage (NCBI taxonomy): Eukaryota > Metazoa > Arthropoda > Insecta > Lepidoptera > Nymphalidae > Heliconius > Heliconius hecalesia. Next base: position 11,297 of record DWMY01002367.1, read on the forward strand.
GGTATTATCAATGTTTTTAAAAAATGTAAAAAGGCTACAAAATATCATTAGAATACAAAGGCAAATTTCTCAAGTCAGACCGTAGTTATAATAGCTCAACTGGGGAGTTGGGAGTTCTCACGAGCACCTTCGAACCCGCTTCGAGGGTTATTTTTCCTTTTTATTATATTTTTCCCCCTTTTTTCTTTTTTTTTCTAATAAATATATAATTATTATCTAAATATCATTTTTAATTTTTAAAAATATAATTTACAAAAAAAATCGGTTCTCGGTCATTCCGGCACTATTTTTTAAATGTTAGAAAATAATTTAAGGCATTTATAATAATGATATTATAAAATCTTTATTTCTAAAACAGAATTACATGTAGTTACATTAAATTTACAACTAATATAGATTATTATTAATTATTATCAATAAAGTACTATATGGGTACAAAGATGTGACTGTAACGCGGTGGTTGTGGGATCGATCCCCACTCGAGGAAATGAAATATTTATTTAAGTTTATATTTCCATTCCTTCGCTCTGGTGTCGAGGCAAAGCACGGCGTTGAGTTCCGCCACTCAACATGCAAAGCCTCCAAAATTTGGCAGAAAGTGGGGAACGGAGTGTTTTACCATCTGCCTTTTTTTTTTTTTTTTTTTTCTTGGGGGAATTCTTTTT
>DWMY01002368.1:0-11960 GCA_018249775.1 Heliconius hecalesia formosus
CGCCGCATTCGTCGCCACTTGACACACCAGCGGGGACGCACTGGTGCGCGTCGCCTTGGGGGGACGCCCTATCAGTGCGCTCTCTCGAGGTGCACGTGGCGGATGGAACGTTGCAGCCCTCGTAAGGACTGGCAGGGGTCGCTGCAAGCAAGCCTTCCATCTTGGACCCCCAACCAATTGACATGGCGCATTCTTGTTTAAAACTCGATTGGATGTCAAACCAAGGCAACATGCCAGCTTCTACCCCTGTAAAGAGAATTTATAGCCTACAGGAGGAGGATCCACTCATATTGTAACGGGGTAGTATCTCCCATAATTTCGTTCTCACAATTCTGTGACAAACGCCACTGTCATTTTTGGTTAACTTCCAACAATTTTTCCGTGATCATATGGAGGGTAAAGATCTTATCCATACACCCTCGTCTAGATCTAAAGCCTTCTTAGGCCTTCCACAGCAGCCTTTCAGAACACGTTTGCATTCTTTTCTCTAATATTTTATCATTAAATTGACTACCCAAGCTAATCAAACTGATCGAAACAACTGATTATTGCACTAAAAAGGATGAAGAAAACCTACAAATCATGATAATCTATACTTATAATAAATCTGTAGAAAAGTCGTTTATGTACATTGAAAATATTTAAAAAAAATTAGCCAGGGTGTTAATGGATAATTAACAGAATCCATTTCCAACATTTTTGGAATTTTTGTCTGTTTGTCTGTTTATGTCAACACGTATCACGTAAAAAGTACACAATAAATTTAAGCAACTTTCATACATAAAAATTACAAGTAAATCAAAGTAACTTTTAGTGTTTATTTGATTGTAATCGCTTCACTCTATCAAAACATATAAGTATTTAAGTTTTCAAGAAGTTGATATTTGAGATAGTAAAAAATCGATACAAGTAACGCTATCTATTGACAACAAGGCTACGTTCAGATGACAAGCGTGCGCTAAATTTTTGTATAGTGTTCACATGACACGCGCTTTTCAGGCGTTGAACACGCGCTGTCGCGCCGCCATAGATTTCATTAGAGTTCTACATTTGCCGGAGATGGACGTAGAAACAGTTTTAGCGGTGATTTTATACCGAAGGCTGAACTGACGTGACAGAAGACGGAGATATTGGGTCCACCCAGATTTCCACACGATTTCTGAACGAACTGATCCCTTAAAATGCGTATATCCGCGTCGAAAGCGCGCGCTCAACTGAACGGAAACATAGAAAATCAATGATCTCAAAGCGCGCGTTGACGCGCGCTTACAACAGTCAAGCGCTAGCGCAGCGTCAACGCGCGTTTTATTAAAACGCGCGTTAGCATGTGTACAGCCTGAACAAAAAGTATGTAGTTGTAAACGCGCGTTATCGAAACGCGCGTTGAACGCTTGTCATCTGAACGTAGCCCAAATAGTAGGTACTAACGAATCTTGATACTCTCTTTCATACACGTAACGCTATCTATTGATAATAAATAGTAGGTACTAACGAATCTTGATAACGCAAAAAACATTCTGTGGAGTTAAGCACTAATTACGACGGTAGGAATATTAATCATTTTAATACTTTAGCACAAGATCGTTTTCGGTTAATATATTTTTATGCTAGGTGAAATTTAACATAAAAACAACATTTTTAAACTGTCCTTAATTTTATATCTTAAATGAATGGCGCTGTGCATAAAAAAAATTATAGTTTGGAAAGGTTACCGCTACACTCTATCAAAAAATAATGTATTTAAAGTTTTAAAGATATTTATATGTGAATAAAAAAAAGAATACGCAATGATATCTATTGACTACATAATAATATGATAATGAATGTTGATAACGCATAAAACATATTGTTGAGTTATTATTTGCTAAACGTTAATTACATCATGTAAGTGTAATCTATACTTATATTAATTTAACATAAACATAGTAGTATTTTTCTAACAATGTTCGAATGGTTACAGTTCAATTGTAAATCCAATAGATGGCGCTGTGCATAAAACGTCGTTTTCTGAATCGCACTGGCAAGATTCTTGGCAAAAGAATGACTTTAGAAACGTCTTATTTATTTGACTGTTGATAAATTTACGTACGTTACATTTTTAAAGTACAATTGTTCTAACTAATAGTACTAACTACAAAGTAAACTATGCTAAATTGAATTGTTGGCAAAGATTACCTTCGTAACAGTCTAGCTTAATTCGTAATTATTTAACACAGTGATAAAGAATGACTTAATATTCAAAGAAATATTTTGAATAGGTTCTTCAGTCCGTTCGTTCGTTTATGTTATTAATATTTTTTAAGGAACGTATAAAAAATAACTTTTGGGAGCAACCTCTAAAAAATTGTGTCTTAAGAAAAAAATGCTTTGACACTGTTTATAAAAATATCCCACAGTATTATTTCATAACTTACAAGCGACACGTACCGACATTACACTATTAATTAGCACAAAAATCCAAATTTGATATATTTAATGACTCGTTACGTTCGTATAAAGCTCAACTTAAAAAATATTTTATATACCTAGTAAATCCTAGTAAATAGTAGAATCCGTAAAAGTGTACCTCGAACAAATATCATATGTTTCCGTTTCTTTTCTCGAAAATATATCATATATATCTATAAATATTTCTCACAATTTTTATAACTTTTTTTTTAATGGAATTAAGTTTTGGTTTTTTATTTCGATTTTGTTTTTTTTTTGTTTTTAAGTTTAGCTATTTTCTGAAGTAAAAATTTTTATTTTACTTTTAATTTAAGTGTTAATTTTTTTCAATTTTTTTTTATATAACAGAAATTGTGTTTATATTTTAAAATTATATGCTTGTTTTTTTTTAGTTAAAAAGTTATTTTTGAACAAATTTTTCATTAGTTTTTTTTTCATTATGTGAGCAACAACTTGAATATACATGTAAAGTTAGCCTATAATTGAGACATACTTTGTAACAAAATATTTAAAAATGTTTGTAAATTATTGTGGTCTTAGTATGTAACGTTGGCTTCCTAATAAATAAATAAATAAATAAATAAATAAATAAATTGCACCTGTATGTTGCATGTATGTATGTGCCAAGGGTATTTTAGGGTACATACCTCAAAATCTTTAAAAGATAACTTTGTTGTTTGTCCGTCGGTCTGTCCGTCTGTAAAGACTATTTTGTACAAGATCGGTTAAAGGGTAGATACCTCAATGTTCAAGTCTATATTTTCTAGAGCAAAAAAATCTATCTTCTAAATCATCGCAATCAAATGACGATGAAATATGAGGGTTTAATAAGTTCTTTGATTTTCATGATTATTACACATTTTAAATGAAACTATTTTAACCGGATTAATCGCGTATATTTTGTATTTTTATACATTTTTGGAAACCCGACGTTCGAATACTTTGCAGTAGACGTCACGGGTAGACTGAGGTGGCATTCGTCTGTCAGTTGATATAATTATTATATCAAACTACCGCCAACGATTTCTTAATTTCCTCGCGTACTGCCCTGGATTCTTGCAGAATGAGCTTACTGTATCCTGCCCTCTGGTATGGTGGGTTTGAGACTTCAATGATTTCATAAGTGGGTGTTAGAAAGCTTCCAGCCGTCCTCTCTATTGAAATTAGGATGTTTTTGTATTTCAATAGCCTCGCGGATCATTCTAGGAATATATTTCTTTTCCTTAGCGAGGATTAGGGGTTTATCAAACCTTATGTAATGGCTAGGTTTATCCACAGTGTGCTCACACACAGCTGACTTTGATACATGCCCATTCTTGACATCGGAGATGTGTTCCTTCACCCTAACACCGATGCTTCTCTTTGTTTGACCGATGTATGATAAGCCACAGTCACAATCTAGTTTGTATACACTTGCACACTGTATAACATACACCCGATTTAATCAAAAAACACGTGAAATCATTACATCTCGACATTAAATCTCTCGTGTCTAGCTGTGTAAAACCTCCAAAGTTGTATGGGTTACCAAAAATACACAAAAAAGATGTACCTCCTTCGACCAATAGTCAGCCAAATCGATACACCGACGTATAAGCTGGCTCAACATGTCGCTAAAGTACTTTCTCCACTGCGTGGCCACACAACATCTTATGTCAGGGATTCTTACCATTTTGTTAGCGGGCTAAAATACCTTAAGCTAGCTGACAATGAAACTATGGTCAGTTTTGATGTCCAGTCGCTGTTCACCAGTATACCCATTGAGGACTGCATGAGAATTGTCGAGCGGAAGCTTGAGGAAAACAATATGCTTATGGAATATCTTGAACTTTTAGAACATTGCCTCATTTCTGGATATCTAATGTTCAATCAAGAATTCTATTTACAAATAGATGGCATTGCTATGGGTTCGCCTGTGTCCCCAATAATAGCAGATATATACATGGAAGACTTTGAGGAGATGGCTCTTAGCTCTGCGCCTTGTCTACCTAGGATATATAAGCGGTACGTAGATTACACTTTTACAATTTTACCTACGGGCAATATTTATATATTTCTAAACCATCTTAATTCTATTAATAACAATATTCAATTCACAATAGAATTACAGGCAAATAATTCCTTAGCTTTCCTTGATGTGTTAGTCGTAAGAAATTCCAATGGCACAATAGGCCACACAGTATATAGGAAATCCACGCACACCAATAGATACCTCAATGGTGAATCGCACCACCACCCTACACAGTTATCTACCGTTGGCAAATCTTTGTTTCAGAGAGCCCACCACCTCTGCGACGCTGAACATCTAGGGGACGAGCTTCGCCAGGTGAAGAATTCCCTTCATCAGAACAAGCTGCCAGTTCCCCGCCAGCGTTGTCAGAAGACCAACAAGCCACCCACAGTCGAGAGATAGCCAGCACTTCTACCATATGTGAAGGGGGTTACAGACAGGATCGGCAACATCTTAAGAAGAGCTTCCATAAAAACTATATTCAAGCCTAACAAGAAAGTGAGCCAATTCTTGAGACCAGTGAAAAGTAACATTCCTTTACAGTGTGCAGGTGTATACAAACTAGATTGTAACTGTGGCTTATCATACATCGGTCAAACAAAGAGAAGCATCGGTGTTAGGGTGAAGGAACACATCTCCGATGTCAAGAATGGGCATGTATCAAAGTTAGTTGTGTGTGAGCACACTGTGGATAAACCTAGCCATTACATAAGGTTTGATAAACCCCTAATCCTCGCTAAGGAAAACAGATATATTCCTAGAATGATCCACAAGGCTATTGAAATACAAAAACATCCTAATTTCAATAGAGAGGACGGCTGGAAGCTTTCTAACACCTGGGACCCACTTATAAAATCATTGATGTCTCAAACCCACCATACCAGAGGGCAGGATACAGTTAGCTCATTCTGCAAGAATCCAGGGCAGTACGCGAGGAAATTAAGAAATCGTTGGCGGTAGTTTGATATAATAATTATATCAACTAACAGACGAATGCCACCTCAGTCTACCCGTGACCACGGACTACTGCAAAGTGTTCGAAACGTCGGGTTTCCAAAAATGTATAAAAATACAAAATATACGCGATTAATCCGGTTAAAATAGTTTCATTTAAAATATGAGGGTTTATGGTTCGTTTTTTGTCGCATTTTCTATCATAACTATAGGGTACTTCCCGTTGACATATAATTACGAAATTTGTTAAGAAGTTAAAACTTACGGCACGTATAAAGTAAAATTCCAAAATTATTTTTCAAAAATTGACTTCTTATTGTATTTGTGTCACAGAAAAAAACCGTTAGGTACAAATGGTAATCTGTAACTTAATTTGATACAAAATGACAACTTAATTAGTTATTCTTTTGGTGTATCACCATTCTTGAAACTGGTACGAAACTCTCGGGGCATGAGTACGACTTGAACTTGACCGAAAATGTTGATTATTTTATAGATTATATAAAAATGCCTAAAAACGTGCTTTCTATGTATATTCTGTATACCAATTATATATTTAACTAATAATATATCTTACTAATTTAAAAAAATGTACAGGAGCTAATATAAGTTATTTTACAAAGAATATTGTGAGTTCTTATCCAAATCCATTAATTAATAATTAAGGCTGTTTGTAATATCTATACTTCTTAAATAAATAATCATGTAATTCAAGCGAGCAGCCCGCTAGTTATTAATAAAAAGACATAAAGGGCAACGGCGGCCTTATCACTGAGAAGTTAAGCAATTTCTAAAGGCAAACATTATAAAAAATATATTTTATAAAAGATAGCAGATTGATAAAAAGTTATGATCAATTTATAGTTGCGTAATATAATAATATATCAGCTTCACGCTGTATCCCGCACTCAGCAGGTTAAAAAGTAAAAACATAATGTGAAGACATTTCTTTCCCTACTTTCCAACGAATTCTGGAGGCATTGCGTGTTCACTGGCGGAATTCAACGCCACGCTTTGCCTCGACACCAGATCGAAGAAATGGAAATATAAACTTAAATTCATATTTCATTTCCTCTCGTCGGGATCGAAATCACAACCAGTCGCGTTTTGTGCTCCTGCGCCACGACTGGTCTCAGTAAAAAAATATCTTTATAAAAACTGTTTTTTTTTCAGAAACGGCTTTTGGTATAAATTTGAATATACAAAACCAGGCAAACCATACTTTATTTGAAGAACTATCCCAATATCTGATTAACTTTGGAAACCAAATATATAAACCATGGACAAACATTGAAATGATTTACAATTTGCTACCCATTTCTGTAAAACAGGAGGAATTGAAAAAAAAAATTTATAATTTTATTGATGACGTAAGTTTCGCTTTATTTTATTATCGATAAATGACTCTATTCATGTAATGATTAACTCATTAATATTATTGTATGAAAAATAAAGAAAAATGCAATAACAATCTATAAAAAATCTTGTACCTGAATTAAAAATACTATAAACTATACTTTATCTGGTAAATATTTAAGCCAATAGCTTAAAATAAACTTTGTTTCTCTTAAGTTATAGTGTGCCGTGTGATCCCGGCTTAGAATAGTATCATCCTGGTAATCCTGGATCTCTGGTGCCGTAAGAGGCGACTAAAGTACGTGTGGTAGAGTCACGTCGCCAGCAATGGCAACACGTATGGGCAGTCTCGACCGGATCAAGACCACCCCCGGCATTTAAAACCGGCGTTAGTAGTGGCTTTATACCACTATTTAACGCCGGTTATTCGTTTGCCTTGTCTTCTCCATTAAAAAAAATGCTTTTGTTTGTTTATTTGTTTATGTGTTTAAGCGCTAAAATCTCTAGAACTACTGTTTGGATTTATTTCAGGAATGCTATAGGTCGATATTAGTTAGCATTAAATAACAAAATAATAATAATAATGAACACTATCGAATTGCTTTAATAGCGTGCGTTGCAAAAATAGTTAAATATATGTAAGTATATGTGTACAACGTATAAAATTTTTCTAATTCTAAAAAAGTCCACGATACCGTATTGTAAAAAAAATATTTGAAAATTCTATAAAATTTGACTTTGGCGAATTTTAATAAGCGTATAACTAAAACACGCTATTATGAAGTCTTGTGCTAAGAATGTAAGTATTTAAATATTAGTATTATTGACATGATTGTTTTCTGTTAACTTGTTTGGTGAACATTGTTTTGTTTTTTATTATTTCGTCCGAATGATGAACACAAGTGTTCATAATTGCATTTATAAATTTTATAATCAATCTGATGGTAAATGAATGAAGCGTAGTAAAAGTACTATAGGTTATTTCGCGGGTAGGAGTTCAAAAAGTAAAGATCGTTTTTTTTCCATCCAAAATTTATATATATAATAAAGTGAGAAATAAAAGTTTATTAAGTGAATTTTCAAAAAGTTATGAACTATTAAGTTACGATACCCACCGGCTAGTGTTATTCTACTTGAAAAAGCTACATTTATACATTTATTGAGTATCGCTACTTTTACTACAACTCTTCAACATGGAAGCACTAAAAGAAACACTTACCTCTATGAATGAGATGTTGAATTCAAGGATGAATAATTCCAGTTAGAGTTGAACAAGTCTTCTTCACCTTTAACAACAACTTCTTTGGCGGCCGACTTTAACAACTTTAAGACTTTCACTCTCTCGGCATTAAGTAGCTTGCAGAGACAAGTTGAACTCTTCGGTAGAGAGATGGATCGTCAAGAGATGCATAGGCGTAGAAAGACGTTGCTGTTTCACGGAGTTGCAGAGGAGAATTCGGAAGATGTTTTAGCAAGAATAGTTACTGTTATAGGTGACAATTTAGATTTAACTGACTTTTCCACTTCCAATATAAAGTCATCGTATAGGCTAGGACGTCCATCCGAGAAATCTCGTCCCATCGTCGTAAAGTTTTCAGATGTTACCACTCGAAACAAAGTTTGGTATGCCAAAACCAAATTGAAAAGTACTGGTATTACGTAGTCAGAATTTCTAAAAAAACCTCGCCACACAGCTTTCCTCGAGGCGAGGCAGTACTTTGGTATTAGTGTGTGCTGGACGAGAGATGGTTATATCCATGTAATAACTTCTGACGGCACCAGGCATCGAATCGAGTATTCATCTGAACTAGAGAATTTAAAAAGTTCCAAGTCACCGCAAAACACTGTTTCGATTAATAAAACTGCACAAAAAACTACAGGTACACGTCCGAAACGACTTTTAAAGAAATAACTTTGTATTTGTTTACATTCAATATGTCAACTGCACAAATATAACTTGTTATATATTTTTTTTTCCTACTATCCACACGTTATTTATTTATTTTATTTTTTTTTATATTGTATAAAAATCTTAATCTGTAATACTATACTACAGATTAAAATCAATTCAGACGAGGGATTTTGCTTTCTTTCTTTTGTTTATATTTTTTATTAATATTATTAATGTTTGTTTTTTCTTGTTTTTACTCGTAACATGAGTAATAGATTTTTTTTATTGTTTTTTATTTTAACTTGACGTGTATTTTATTCTTTTTCTGGTATATTATAAAGTTCCTTTCCAGCAACTGGCAGGTGGGTTTCAAATTCAAATTTAGTAAGTTTTAATACCGTACTTTTATAATTTTCTATTTATTTTATATTAAAGCATACTTTTATATACTTTTTATTAATTATTTTTTAATTATTTAATTTATATTACATTTACTGGTTTATTTTTTATTTTATATATACATCATATTTTAGCTTACATATACTAAATATATAATAAACATATTTTTACCCATTAGCAAAGAAATGTCTAACACTTCATTAAACTTAGATACTTATTGTTCTTTTTCTTCTGTTTCAGAAGATTTAAGTGATAATAGTTTTCAGAGTATTCCTTCATTAACTGATTGCTTAATCTCTCATCTCTCTGCTTTCCCTAAAAATTTCAACGTGGTTCACATCAATGCTCAGAGTATTCCAGCTCATTATCCTGATCTTCTGTCTTCTTTTGATAATATTAACGTCCACGCCATATTGGTATCCGAGTCGTGGTTCAAGCCTTGTTTGCCGTGAGCAGCGTATACACTGCCGGGATTTCATCTGATTCGAAATGATCGGAGTAGCCGAACTGGTGGCGGAGTGGCTATTTATCTTCGTGCTCACATATCATTTAGTACGCTCGATTACTCCCAACACAATATAGACAATTCCGACAGTCCTGAACACCTTTTCATTGAGTTGACGTTCGCACACACAAAAGTCCTTCTCGGTGTATACTATAGTCCTTCACTTACTGTGGATTATTTTGATTGTTTTGAGATCCTGCTTGAAAAATTTGCTCCTTCATATAAGCATTTAATCATTATGGGAGATTTCAACACCTGTCTGTTGAAAAATGATAGAAGAGCAACTCGGCTGAAAACCACGGCAAACGGAGCTAATATGCACATTCTCCCATTATCTTCTACTCATACCTTCTCTAACTGTACTCCTTCTCTTTTAGATTTAATTTTAGTTTCTTTCACTGATCATGTCGAATCTCACGGTCAGTGCAATGCCACTGCATTTTCCTATCATGATCTCATTTTTCTTTCTTACAAAGTAAGACCACCCAAGGCAAAATCAAGAATTCTTCTGCAGCGTAACTTTAACGGTATGGACTTAGAAAGTTTGTGTTAGGATGCGGGAAAAATTGACTGGAATTTAGTCTTTTCAGAACGCACAATAGACTATCAAATATCTTTCTTTAACTCATTTATTATTCAACTGTACGACAATCATGCACCTATTAGACCAGTGCGCGTTAAACATCTTCCAGCTCCGTGGCTTACTGAAGATATTAAAAAACTACAAGAAAAGAAAAACAGTGCAAAAACGAAATATAAAGACAAAGGTTGCGAACGTAATCGAGGGAAATATATTAAAGCTCGGAATCGATGTAACGGGGTGTGTAGGGATGAACAACGACGCCATATCCATAAGTCAGTTGTTGAAGAAGACAACCCAGAAAAAGTCTGGAAATTTCTTAAGTCACTTGGGGTTGGGAAAGCAAAGCAAACTACTAATCCTTGCAATATAGATTTAAACAAACTTAACAGTCATTTCTCTCCTTCTGTTACTTTTGATGTAACCACAAAACTTAGGTCTCAAAATCAAATTCGTGCTTTACCCACCCTTACGAACCCTTGTTTTGACTTCGCTCAATTTACTGAAAGTGATGTTAAAGAGAATATATTGGAGATAGATTCTGATGCCGTTGGCTCTGACTGCATTAGTCGTAAGATGATTAGGCCAAACCTTGACATCCTAATTCCTGTGTTCCGCAAGGTGGCGTGTTGTCCCCTCTTTTATTTTCACTATTTATTAATCATTTCTGTCACAATCTTTCTTCTCCCTACCACCTTTATGCTGACGATCTCCAAATATATCGACAATACGTTACACGATCTCGATATTACTATATCAGCACTGAACGAAGAACTCAGAAACATTTTGATACGAAGTAAATCGTTAGGCTTAACTATAAACCCCCAAAAGACTCAAGCGATTATTATAGGTAGTCCAAGAATCATCTCTCAAATTACTGTACCTGATTTACCGTCTATATCGCTTGATAGAACAATAGTCCCTTTTACCGACAATGTAAAAAATTTAGGTATTATTTTTGATCAATACCTATCTTGGAAGCCATTAATCAGTGAAATAAGTAGGAAAATATTTGCAGCGGTTGCATCACTACGTCGACTACGCAACTTTCTACCCATTCCTACTAAAGTTGTGCTGGCACAATCACTCCTACTACCAATTCTTGATTATGCTGATTGTTGTTACCTCGACCTAAAAGAGGAGCAATTAAATAAGCTTGAGCGTCTCCAAAACGTTTGCATAAGGTTTGTATTTGGAGTTCGCAAGTACGACCATGTCTCCGAATTTCGAAAAAAGCTCAAGTGGCTCCCAATTCAACTTCGCCGGAATACTCACGTTCTTTGTCTCCTTTGTAATGCTCTATTTAATCCATCTTCTCCCTCATACATCAAGCAACGTTTTAAGTTTTTGTGTGAATCACATAATTTCCCACTCCGCTCTAAGTTTAACTTAGCTCTTGACATCCCTTGCCACACCTCTTCCTTCTATACTAATTCCTTTTCTATCAAATCCGTCCGCCTGTGGAATTCCTTACCCTTAACAACCAAACAATCTAAAACCTTGCAAACTTTCAAAAAAAGGCTAAAAGAATATTATCTTGCACTTTGAGTAGTACTCGGTAAAATTGGTAATTTGTCTATTCAACTAGTATTTTTCCTCGTTCGGTATTATGTATGCATTTATGTATGTATGTTTGCATGTATTTATGTATGTATGTATGTATATATGTATATGTATGTATATATATATATATATATATATATATATATATATATATATATATATATATATATATATATATATATATATATATATATATATATATATATTTTTTTATATCTTTTTATTGTGTATTATATAGATTTTTTTTTTTTTT
>DWMY01002369.1:0-11957 GCA_018249775.1 Heliconius hecalesia formosus
ATATCCCTTTCTCCTCCTGGTATGTTTTTTAAGAATAAAAGTGGCAGATCGGCAACGCTTAGTAGTGTTTTTATAGTATTATGTGTTTACGTTATTGGTATCTATTCGTAACTGTGTCACGCGAAATACAGTATGGATAAAAATTGGAAATGAAAAAAAAATTCTAAGTTAACTGTTGACGAATCTTGATATTTTTTTTTAGGTATGAGTTTGAAATATTTTATTCTATATGCTGCTCCCGTAAAAGGAGCGCTGACGATTCCACTCTGTATGAATATTTTAATATATTTTTACAGATATACACATTAAATCCAGATAATGCAGAGGATTGTGCGAAGAAATTCAAATCTAATTCTATGGTAGGTTTTATTATTTTATTAGGCATTTTAGGAGGTGGTTATAGTCAATATATGGAGAATAGAGAGAAGAAGAAAGGGAATGAAAACCTTGAAGCTGCTAAAAGTTGTATTTTTAGCTAAAAATTAAGAAAACTTCATTCGAAGTTTGTTTGTTAAGAGACCTGTAATTATAGAAACTTTGTTTTGAAGCTAGTTATAAACGGACTAAAATTATTGAAGCTTCTAAACAAGCTATGCTTATATATGAAATTGAAACTTCATGCGAACTTCATTTTAACTAAGTTTGTTATATAGAATTGCAAAAATATTTATGACAGTTAGACTAGAAAACAATGAACTTATTAGAATGTTGTTATTCGTGAAGTTCAATTTTGTTGTAAATATGTATTAAAAATATCATTTGAAATTGTGAACTTCATTGTAATTGAATTTGAAGTGTATCTATTGTAAATATAAATGTCTAAATTGAATTTCAAAATCTTAATTTAATAATATAGAATTATATTGAAAATTTACACCAAACTACTAAATAAGTTTCAAAATGGACGCCATTTTTTATTTTAAGTTTTTTTTATTTAATAATTAATTTTAATTAGGCTGTGATTTAATTTTGTGCTCCTTATTAATAAATGATTATTTTAAAGAAATTTCGAAAAAAGAATTACTTGTATTTAAAAATAGTTTCTTTGTTCGTGACTCGGGGGCGCAAGTGAGCGGCTGTAAACGCTAGGGTTGTAGGTTCTATTCCCACTCGGGGAATAAAATGTTCAATGTTTTCCTTTCCTCGCTCTAGTTACAAGGTAAAGTGCAGCGTTGAGTTCGGCCACTAGCACTGCCTCGAGAATTCGGCGAAATTGAGGAACGGAATTGTTTTTACACTAGCTTCTTTCTGCCTACCCTACGATGTGCGGCACACCGTCATATTATAAACGCGACGGTTGTGGGTTCGATTCGATGTAACTATAACATTTTTTTTATTGTAATGATGTAATTTACTTTTATGTCTTATTTATAAAGGTTATGTTTTTTTTTGTTACCAAAAAAATGAGTTGATATATTGTACTTATTGTATAAATGTTTTTTTTAATGGCATTAAGTTAAGCTGAAAAATTAATATAGATGACAAGGAGTGCCATTTTATTGGTTTTTTTAGCTTCATGCTCTCCAATCTTGGCACAGGGGCACAAGGGTGCGACTGAAAACGCGATAGGTTATGGGTACGATTTCCACTCGAGGAAATGAAATTTTTTTTTTCATTTCCTTGCTCTGCTGACGAGCGCGTTGTTGAATTCTGCCACTCGACATGTAATGCCACCAGAATTCGGCGGAAATAGGAAATGGAAGTGTCTTAATGGGAACAGAGTGTCTTAACACTATACACACGAAAGGTTGAGATTAAAAAAACAAAAAAAGGTTTTTTCAGGTCAGATTTATAGGTACGATGGGGCTTAAATAATATAGTACATAAAGTAAATAATATCTATGGATGTAAATAATATTATTAAATGATGTCTATAAAACTTATTAGTTAATAATAATTATGCTTTAAATTCAACATACGTAGAAACATTTAGACATACAATTTAGATATACAATAGAAACATTTATAGATTTGAAATTAAATTTTTGCAATTCAACATTGCAAAAATTTTATTTCAAATCTCTAAATGTTTCTATTTACCCCATTTGCGGTATTTATAACACCATAGATTGTTTTCTTAATCTTCATAATAATTTAATTAAATTTAAATATTTGACTTGTAAGATCATCCAAAAGCCAACTTGTTTTCAAACCTCAGGCGCATTTTGTTTATAAGACAATACTGTTGTGATTCCTTTTGTTGTTTTTATTAAGTTCCTTGTTTTGATAAGTAAAGTTGTTTTCTGAATATTGAATTTCTGTTGTATTGATTTTTTATATTTTAAAACATGAGTAAACCCGGACTAAATTAAATAGAAATTAAAAAGTTACATAGAAGTTTTAGGAACAGTATTTTTTTGGTTACATTTTGTGTCATGCCAAAATGCATAGGGTATAGGTTCCCTCTGCCCTCTGTATGTGACATACAGCGTGAAACTAGTGCCATTTAAGTAAAAAATTGTTTATTTCAACATAAAAACTGATTTAAAATAACTGGTTATTATTGATTAAAATTAACTTTTTACTTAAATATTGTTAAGACAGATAAGGACGTAAATTTCAAATATAGTGTCGATATTGTAAATTTTTTCATCTATTTTATCTAATATTTGTATCTGGGAAACGGGTCACTAATTGTATATTGGTCGATAATTGTGTCTTTTTTGTTGATTTTTTTTTCTTCATTTGAAATGGAGAATAGAAATTGTACGAAAGTAATTATAACTTTAAAAAAATAACATTAAACTAGTTAAAGAATAAATATGATAAAGATCAATGCCATAAATAGAAATAGACAGTATTTCAACAAGTTGTATTTAAACTTAAGTTTAGTTTATAATTTTGTTTTGAATGTGGCGGTGTCGAGGCGCAGGGGCACTAACTAAATGAGACTAGATAGAGATAGAATGAATTATTTAATATTTTTATTTCTTCTCTCTGATGTCAAAAAAAGCGTAGCGTTAAGCTACGCCATTTAAAATACAATATTTCGAAATAATGAAGTCTCTTATCGCTAAGTTTTCTCTGCCTACACTGCGGGATACATCGTGCATACATACACGATGCACAAAGTATACATATATAGTGTTTTAGCTAAGTATGCTAAGGATCGCGAGTTCAAATCCTTAAACATAAAAATTAAAGCTATTTCTTTTTTATAACGAACTTCAATATATATTACTGGTGTTGAAAATATATGTAATAATAAATTTGTTAATTTAATATTAATTGGTTGTGTTGTTGATATTATTACGTTAATAAATTACTCTTGCCAATTTGTTTTTTTATTATCCTTTTTTTAATCTAAAATTTAAAGCTAAAGTTTTATGCATTGCGTGAAAACAATAAAATAACTATGTATTCTATACTTTTAAATTATAAATAATTTTCATTTATTTCGTAGCATGTGTTAATAAGGTCAAAATATTACAAAATTAAAAAATGTTTAGCTCTGGTTTACTCAAACTGGTTTAGCCGCAATTTTAAATAGTTTTATGCTGTATCTACAATTAACATGGTATTCGTATAGTAGCATGAACTTAAGCTCCCCTTTTTCTACTCTAGTTTTCGAGACATCGAGCATTGAGTAATGGAACTCCAGACAGATTTGCAACCAGACATAGTATCAAAACAGAAAATAATTCATTTTAGGGGGAGGTGGAGGAGGAGGGAGTAGTAATTTAAATCGCAACAGCTTGGCGATGTGCGGCTGCGTCACAACGAAAGCATCGAAAATACGCAACAATTAAAATGTCAAATTTAATAATCAATCATTGTTACTGCTAAAAATCGATATAAAACAAATCGATTCTAAAAAAGCTCCTACCTTGTGTCGTCACAAAGTTAAAAAAATATCTGTCAGTGTCAATATTGTAAATAATATATAAGTACCTACTAGAAAAATGTTTTAGCTAAAATTTCAATATAAAAAGGATTTTTATTAGCTTATTATATTTTCATACTTATTTTGTAGTTTTTAATATAAAAACTGAAAACAAACAATTTTAGATCATTCTATTATCATATGTAGTGCAGTTTTATATAGTTATTTCTATAACTACTGTATGCAATGTAATGTACGCAAATGTATTTAATGATGAATATTAATATTTTCTTTAGAATTATTACGAGTTATTTCCTCTTTTAAATTCTTGAATTAACAAACATAAATTATTTATTATACTTTTATTTTAATCGTTGGTTCATTTCAAAATCTTACAGAATAAAACAATATTATTTACTTTTATTTTTACAGAAATATATATTGAACAAAAGAAATGGCGAAGATTGCCACAAATAAGGTCAAAAAAGGACCGAAGAAAAAGTTTACTACTCATAAATGTAATATTTGTAGTAAGGTATGTAATATTTTTATGTAAAGCACATTGTTTTGTCGCAAAGGGGACAGCACCTTATAGTAAATTAAATAATAATAATATTTAGATTATTTTCTTTACTCTAGAAAAAACTTGTGCAATGGAATAATTTTATTGAGGAAAGCTATTTTATTTCTTATATATTTTTTAGTTATTCCTCATATTACAAAATTTTTAATACATTGCATGTAACTTAACACTGTCTTGGTTCTGGAAGAAGAATAGATGAAAATAACATATTTTAGAACCCACAAATGTCTGTCGTCTGTGACATTTACAGTCAGATGTTTTCCACAGTGACACAATGTCTCTAGTTATTAATTATTTACCTATAACATAAAAAAATAATATGATTTCCAGAAATTTACAGAGAAAGTGGGTCTAGACCAACACATACAAACACATTCATCCGAAAAACCTTTTGAATGTAATATTTGCACCAGCAGTTTCAAAACTAAGAAATATTTAAGTCGTCATATTAAGAAAGTGCACAACCCTGCAACTGATCATGAATGTAGATACTGCAGAAAAAAATTTCACTATGAAAGCCTTTTGAAACAGCATATGTATATACACACAGGTGATTTTTCTTTTTTTTAAGGACAGTTGTGAAGTTGAGGTCAGTCACTGAACATGCAATGCCTCCAGAATTTGGTGGAAAGTGAGGAATAGAAATGTCTTAAGACTCGGTTCCCAGATTTCCTCTGTCTACTTTGCTTTTTTTTAAGACATTGTTTCATAGACATTGTTTGTTAAGTAGGGAAATTAACACCATGCTTTGTCTACTGATATACATATGTATAATCAACCCTCTGAAACCGAAAAGTAGAAATAGAACTCACAACCAACCCCGTGTCGCAGTGGCAAAAGTGTTCAACTGGAAATGTGACAGATTGAGGGTATGATTCCCACTCAAAGCAATGAAATATTAAATATTTTCCGTCGGCCGTCCTGTAGGCATCCAGTGTGGTTTTAAACAATATAAGAAAAGAGATGTAAGTAGTAAAAATGTTAATATATATTTTTTTTCTTTTTCAGATGAAAGACCATATAAATGTAAAGTTTGTGGCAAAGGCTTTAATTCTAAATATTCCTTAAAAAGCCACAATTATTTGCATACTGGTGAGTTTTATATATCTGTACCTCTATACTAATATTTATAATATTAACTGAAGTGTTTGTTTGGTTAGATTCACTCACCTCAGGAAGTACTGGTATATTGTAACATATTTTTTTCGGAAATTGATTGTTAGTTGTAGTAGATTAATTTCGTATTTTAATAATATTTTAAAGACTATATACTAACATTGAAAAATTTGTAGTTTTAAAAATTTAAGTTTCAGTCAATTTGATAAAACAATTATTTTGTAGCAATTTTATTGAACAAAACACTTTATATTGATATAATTTATTTATTTATGCAATTTAAAAAAAACAAACACTAAATGTTAAAGGTCTATTTGGCAAAGTACAGTAGTAAGAAGGCATTTTAATTGGTTAAACCGTTTCTGAGGCTAGTGTTCACAAACACACGGAAAAACAGGCAAAAAAAGTAAAAGAATGAGGGGGAAAATGAAAGCCCTTTCTTCTATGACAAATGAATGTATTTTTTAATATTTTCTTTTTTAGATATACAATTTAGATTTTTTTGAATTTTTTTCTAATGTACTATAATTCTGGATAAATATTGCGTGTAATATTCGTTTCTAATGCAATCCGACGGTGCCACACATTGGCCGTCATCTTCTACGTAACTAAAAAAAAATTAAAATATCTTTAGAATGTTAGCTTCACGCTGTATCCCGCACTCAGCAGGGTAGGCAGAGGGAACCTAATGTTAATACACTTCATTCCCCACTTTCTGCCGAATTCTGGAGGCTCTACTTTTTAGATGCGGGATACAGCTGAAGCTGTTTTTTATATATATATTATTATTATTCAACTCCGCGCTTTACCGTGTTGCCCGAGCGAGAAAACCCACAAACTTTTAAATTGTACCGTAAATAACTTACCCCTGTCTACAAAAACATCCAGGCAATGGAACAGACAGACAATGTCTAGATTTTAGGGTAATTTCGTTTTTAGTATGACTATTGTGCAAATTTAAGGAATTTCTAAGGAACTTCAATAGTTTATTCACGTCGAATATGTTGTTGCGTAGATCTGTGTTCTTCCCAAATATGTGTTCTAGAAGAATCTATATAATGTTAGAAGTAAATTTGATAATTTTAGTTAAATTTTCTGCTGCCTATCTATCCTACATTATTAGGAAATTTAAAACAAGTTTGTTATAGTTTTGGATACTTAATAACGATCGTTTTACTTCATGATGTATCTCGCATATAGCAAAGTAGGCAGAGGGAACCTATTGTTCAGAGGCTCCGATCTCCGTTCTCAGCTTTCTGCACAAATTCAAAACATGATGAATGCGGAATTCAATGCCGTTCCTTTGTCATTTATATTGTCAATGTGTCACTCTGAGATTTGGGAATAGAACCCACAACCATCGTGCTCACAGTAGCAATGTCTTAATCACTGGGAGGTGCAGGATATCATCCGAGGGTGGGAAACGGAGTATCTTAACACTAGCTTGTCTCCCTTGCTATATACGGGATACAGCGTAAGGCAAAAAAAATATAAAAAAGGTTACGTACCTCTGTCATTTCCTCAGTAAAATCGAACTTTGTGTCGATATATTTGTTCAGAATGTTAGTCATTAATGATAAAAAGTTGCCGTCAAAATTTGACTTTCTTGTACATGTTTTGCGCACGAGCTTGCCTAGCAACATTTATCTTAAAGAATACTGTGTCTATATGAGTGATATATACCATAGTGGCGCAGTGGTAACTTGGGCAGTGTATAACTGTAGGTTGGTACGGTATTAAGACAAAGTGTGGTGTTGAGTTCCGCTACTCAACACACAACGTCTTGAATTAGTGTAATTTAACATTAGTCTCTGACTTTCCTACTCAATCCGTCATACCATTCAACTGTTCTGCTTTTAAGTAGAAAATAGAAAAGGAAATTCTGGGAAAGAGAAGAAAATCGCAAAGCGTAACGACTTAAGAACTTAATCAAATCAAATGAAACGAATACATTTTATGGCTATAAACATTTCTCCGAATGGAATTCGAATCCATAGCCATCGTATACACTTAGATAATTTCGCCGTAGCTTCATAAAGAATGTACGGCTTTACAGTTAGAGCGCTTGGACGGTAAACAAGACGTTAACATTTTCATCGTTTTATTAATAAAGTATATTTCTTTCCTAAGTTTAGAATAACACTTTGAAATGTTAAAAATATTTCCTTATTCTTACCCAAAAGCAATTTAGCTTCAAATTTCTCCAATGCCCAACATTTGCCCAAAATTGTTTCTTTTTCATATTTAGAAGTACCCACCGCACTCCTACGGAAAATACCCTCTGTCTTTCTTAAGCTTTTTATAATTATTGTCAAAAAAGGATTGATGTTATTTTTCTTGTCTGTGGTCCCAAAATTGAGGGTAGTTTTATCTTTTTTAATTTCACCAAAATTGAAGTTATTCTTATCTCTTTTACTCTCATTTATGGAATTGCCTATAGGTCTCCTTAAATTATCTTTCAGGAAATTTTCGTAAAAATCATCGCCTGTCATCATAGTGTTCTTTTCTTGGTTTCCGAGTTGTTCTTGTACTACATTTTTGTAGTCTAACATTATAAGTCTAGAAAATAATATCATTTTAGCTAGATTTTATTTTAATAAAAATTATGTAAGTTTTATATTATGTTCATTGGTTAAGAAACATTTTAGCCTCTAGAATATTCTACCAAATAAATTACTATGATTTATTAAAAAAAAATCTAGCCTAAAAAACTTACTCATACATAGGTATGTATGTAAATTTATTAAACAAACCTTTCTATAGCATTCCTTACGCTTTCACACATAACCGGGCAAGTGAAGCCTCGTGGCATCCACGCCATAGCATGCGAATCCTGGCAGAATACTCGACCTTCCACCAGGTCTACCTTCAATTCCATCAGCATCAAGATGAGGAGCATCAAAGTTTCTCCCAATATCAAAATATTCCGAATTGTCAATAGATATATCTATTAAGCAATTTTGAATTATTAGGTCTGGAAAATTGTGCAGAAAGTGTGAAAAGGAGCTTATTAACACTAATTATACTTTATTATACAGCGTGAAGCTGCTTCGGTCGAATATGTACATATGCCAATTTTAAAGATTCTGGTAGCATTGTTTGTTGATGCTAAAAGTTTATTTCTATAAAAGTGGTTTGTTTTGTTTGTGTGTTTTCTATGTTTGCTTTTTGTTTTATAGCTATTTCTCTCTTTATTTTTATTTGATCATAATATCATCTCTTATCTAATTAGTAATTTTAAATATCAGTTTCCCAATGAATTCAGAGGAATTGATGCAAGTGATATGGTTTTAAATCCTATACATTTGATGATTATATTTATATTTATAAGATTTAAATTAATGGGAAACATTTGTGATAAATTTATAATAAAAAAGAAACAATAAGCGGGGTGCAGCAATTAACTAGTGATGTAATTAAAGGAAATTAGGCGAGACTAAACATAACTCATTAATTAATGGTAATAAGCACATGATTTTGTTGCGCTCTAAGCAGTTTCATAACCTAATACTAATATACTGTTTTAGCTGTTTAGCTTGATGTACCCATATTTTTGGCAATAAAAATTGATGTTTAAAATATCTTCTTCTGTTCTCTTTAACTTAATTATGGGTTTACCACTGATCCGAATTAACAAAGAGACAGTTATCACATCAAATAGTTTTTTTTTTCGAATAAATTAATTCTAAGTGACACAATATTACTTCCTATCTTTCCAGCTTTCCTTACTTTATTGTTGCGTTCAACACTGTATTTGGATAGATTATCCGATAAGTATTAATTGGAATTCCTAATACATTGGATTTTTGACAGCTTTTGTTATACTAGTGAATGGGTTTATAAAACTCATTCTTCATAAATCCGCTCATTAACATACAATCGTTGAGAGTAGACGAGTGTCCAATAATCAATTGAGGGGCAACATGCCTGCGTTGAAATAAATCTTCTTTCATTGTCTTTCTCAGATACAAAACCTTTTAAGTGCGAATTCTGCGACTACGCATGTCGAGACTCCTCCACACTGAGGAAACATCAGCAAAGACATATGGGTATTATCAAACGATATCAATGTACATTATGTGATAAAAGGTTGTACATTAATTGTTTTTAGTTTTTAAGTTAGATTTACTTGAAATGTAATAATGTATGAGCCGTTGGTAAACTTAATAAAATAAAAATAAAAAGGTAAGTTGTATAAGGTCGTGTGACTGAAAACACGACGATTGTGGGTACGATTCCCACTCGAGGGAATAATTATTTGAGTTTCCTCCCTCTGGTAACAATACAAAGCGCGGCACACATGCAATGTATTGAAAATTGGGCAGTTCATGGGGCATTTTATTGGCTTCCCTTTGTCTGCCCCTATACCCTGCTATGTGACTTAATCGAGTGTTATTAGCAGTGATTCGTTGAGTTCCGCCACTCAACACTCCATGCCTCCAGAATTCGGCGGATAATGAGGGGCGGAGTGTCTTAGCAATAGGCTAAGACACTCCGCCTAAGGCTGGAAAACAGCGTAGCTGAAAAAGAAACCTTTTGAAGATTATAAGCTCTACCTTTTTAGACAACCTACAAAAAATTGTACCGGGACTTACCTGCGCCTCTTGGAAATCTATCTCTACTAAGCCATGTGTTTTTCTTTCTTAAAAAAGATATTTCTGACCTAAATATAGAAAAACATTTAAAATATTGTCAGCTCTTTTGTAGTTATTTGTTAGATATGTTTTAATTGTCTATTATATTACAGTTATAGTACAAAAAGTCGACTTACAGTCCACGTGACTGAAGTACATTTAGAAATAAATGTGAACAAATGGAAATGCGATAAATGCAATAAGGTCTTCAAATCCAGTAAAGTGTTAAAATCTCATGTCGTAAGTAAAAAGAAAAGATGTGTAACATGATAAATTATGTTTTTCAAATAATTTTGGAGGGTAGTCTGTGTTTTCTTTTAAGGTCGTCGTAGTACATTGGCATAAGCGTACGACTGTAAACGTGACGGTTGTGGGTCCGATTCCCACTCGGGGGAGTGATATATTTAATATTTTCCTAAGGGTGGCGTTGAGTGCCGCCACTCAAAACGCAATGCCTGAAGAATTTGGTGAAATTTCAAATTTTATAATTAAGTTTTCAATTCTTTTCTGCAATTAGAGTGATCAGTTTGGGTAACGGAAACCAACGCCACTCTAAGTTAATTAAAAGAAAATCAATTTTGTAGTATTACAATTTTTAGTAAAATCTACTTAGAGTTATATCACTTTTTTCTAAAGATATTGTTCTAAAAACCTTTCGTTTATATATTTATATTTTTCATTCATTATTTTTCAGAAAAACGTGCACGAACGAAAATACGCATGTAAATGTGAAATTTGCGGCGCTATTATAACTAATAAATATAATTTGCCGTTACATATGTCGAGACATGTGAACTTAAGACCCTATATATGTAATTTTAACCACTGCGACAAGAGGTTTAAGGATAAAGTAAGTATATTTCAGCTTTAAGCTCTATATGTATATAGCAAGGAAGGCAGAGGGAACCTAGTGTTGAGACACTACGTTACCCATTTTTCGTCCTAATTGTGTGGCGGGGCTTAAGGCCGTGCTTTACCTTATTAGAGTGGGGAAATGAAAACAATTATAAAGTGATTATTTCCATTGCGTTTACGTCTTCGATGATTTTTTTCATAATAAGTTTATAATGTGTTATTATTATTTTTTGGCTTTTTGTAATAAAATAATTGTGCTGCGTCTGGTTTTGATTTTTAAGTACTTTGTATAAAAGTACTTAAAATAATAAAAAAAACCCACTTGGCATTAACATTTTAATGTATTATATTATTTTCTAGTGTTCTTTAAAAAAACATATATTCCTACATTATCCCGAAAAACATTTAGAATGTGAGATTTGTAATAAAAAATTTGCAAGACCGAGTCGTCTAAAATTACATCTTAACCAACATAAGGCAAAGAAAAAATGCGTGTTTTGCGATTATTGTGAGACCAGGTAAGATTTTTATATATTTTCTATCTTTTTTCACGCTGAATCCCGTATATAGCGAGGTATGCAGATGCTGGGAGGTGGGTAAGGGAGTCTTAGGACACTCCGTTACAATGAAAAAATCCTTTTTTCCACCGCCTATTTTAAAGGGCCGCCGGCATCATTTGCCTAACCAAACTTGATAAAAACATTGTCTCACGTCTCATGCCGCATATTAATATACGAAAGCTAAAGAAAAAATTAAATTAAATTAGCTTCACGCTTTATCCCGCACACAGCAGGGTAGGCAGAGGGAACCTAGTGTTACGACACTCCGTTACCCACTTTCTGCCGAATTCTGGAGGCATTGCGTGTTGAGTGGCAGAACTCAACGCCGCGCTTAACCTTGACACCAGAGCGAAGAAATGGAAATATAAATTTAAGTAAATATTTCA
>DWMY01002370.1:0-11954 GCA_018249775.1 Heliconius hecalesia formosus
TTAATGTTAATTATTGTTAGACTTACTTCAGGTTAAAAATGTCAAGATGGTGTTCCTTTCCGGATTCCTTTGAGATGTCAACAGTTTCAAATACGAAAGATTTATTGCTTGATGCCAGTTTATATCCAACATAGTATCTGTAATCAATAGATACGTAAATGTTCTATATCCCAGGTTACTAAAATAAAATTTTAAAATGTCGTAAATGTGGGTTTATATAATATAGTTAACATAATTTACCCCTGAAGTTCGCCATTCCAGTCATGAGGTTGAGGTGGTTTCCATGTGACACGAAGTGTGTGTTTATCGACAGCATCAACTTTAACGTCTTGTGGCATTCCAGTGGGCGCTTCTTCGGCGGTAATTATTGTGACAGTTTCAGATGGCTCGGAGGTTCCTAGTTCATTTTCAGCAACAATCCTGATATGGTAAGCGGTAGCCGGTTTCAAGCTAAATACTCCCGCTTCAGTCGTGTCACCTGGTACGAGAACTCTGGAAACATAATAATAAAAATGATGGAAAAGAATACTTTTTCTTAAACGTACAACGATAATTCATGTTACACAATTACCTGTCAATATCCTTTTCCCAATTGCCCTTGGCACGCTTGTATTCAATAAGGAACTTCTTGATTGGTGAATTTCCATCATAAGGGGCGGCCCAAGAAAGTTGAACGGTCCTTCCAGATTTGTCTAGTACTTTCAATCCATAAGGAGCTTCGGGCACCTCTAAAAGTAAAACGGTTGTATTTATTGGAAGTGTCAAAATTATTTTTGTGGCATTCATTAATTGTAAAATATAAATAAATAACGCAAAAATTTACCTTGAATAATCATATTAATGCTAGTATCATCAGATCCAAAGGCGTTGGTAGCGACGCAGGTGAAGAGCGCGCTGTCAGATCGTTCGGTACGTCGGATGCTAAGGTCGGACACAACTCCTCCGGGCAAAATCTCCTCGCGAATAGTGTATCGTGGATCAGATTTGGGTTCAAGACGTTTGTTGTTCATATTCCAGATGATTCCGATTGGCTGCAATGTGAAATAATATTTTTTTAGCGTAACATGTATAAATAAATAAAAAAAGTAATAAATTTATAGTTATAACAAATAAAAATAAATTGCATAACTACCTTTTCACCTTTTGCTTGACATTGTAAAACAGCTGGTTCGCTTCGGCGGGCAGTTTGGTTTCGCATTTTAATTTCAAATTGTGGTGGGGCTAAAATAATGAAAAGGTAAGTAAAGTAAAGAAGTAAAGGTACATAAGTAGTAATATAACTATCTTTACATATAAAAAACAAGCGCGAGTCGGGCTCGCCTACCGAGGGTTCCGTTCTATAATTGAAGGTCTCGAGCTTTTTCTGAAATTTAAGCTTAGTTTAGCCAGAGCCCTTTCATCTGGTAGTATTACCTGTAGATAGCTGCCAAATTTCATAATTTTAAGTCAACCGCGAACCGAAGTACCACATTATTTTGATTCCCTTTATAGTGTCAAAATACACGTTTTTCGCAGTATAAACGGCCATATCTTTTTTAAAGTAAATGTAAAAATTTTCAGGAAATCATGGTATCATAGACCTGAGTATATGGTTTAAATTTCAACTCGAAATCTCCAAGCGTTACTGAGATAAAGGCTCTTGACAGACAGACAGACAAATGAACAACAAAGTGATCTTATAAGAGTTCCTTTCTTCCTTTAAAGGTACGGAACGCTAAAATTAAAATAGGCGGAAACAGGAAAGTTTGAGAGATTCTTAACACTAGGATCTTTCTGTCTATACTATTATGTACTGCATATAAAGGCGTTGCAATTAAAAACTTACCCTGTACACTAATAAGAATAACAGCAGATAATCCTGATCCAATTCCATTTACAGCTTCGCATAGATAGTAGCCTTCGTTCGTCTTTTGAATGTTCGCAATAGTCAATGTTCCATCCTCAACTTTTACATTAGGGTTATTTGGCTTAAGATCTTTGTAATCACCGGGTGTATCCCCTAGAAATATAAAATAAGCAATGTTTTTCAAAAAAATGATTATTTGAGACCTTATAAATCTAAAATTATCAATCGTAATAAGTAAAACATTACTTGTACGATAATTTTTAAAACTCTTCTATTACTGTGTCATTCACAAATAATTATAGCACAATCAATATACTGGCTGGAAAAAGCTTAAATGTTGGAACTATAGTTTCCTGTGTAGGAAATTAAAGTTCCTAAAGTTCCAAAATTAAGAGAAGATTTCTGAATAATTTTAAAGGAAACGACCAATTTGACCGATTTGCGTAGAATATACAATTTTATTGTATATTCTACGCCATAGAAGTTGTCTACGACGGGTTATATATTAAAATATCATACTATAAATGAAAGAGTAAATTTTTTTAAAAACAATATAAATTCTATATAATTTGCTAACTCACCTTCAGCCCTCTTCCATGTGACCTGAGGCTTAGGGAATCCATCGGCTTTACATTCGACTTTAGCATCAGATCCTTGGGCAAATGCCTTATCAGTTGGTTCCAAAATCCAACGAGGAGGAACTAAAATATAACCGCTTCATAAGAATAATTTATATTTTTTCTTTACTTTCACAATGCATGCTTTAACTATATAGGAAAATGTTTCTATTTTATTTTATTTCTGAAAAATCCTCTGTTCAATTGTTTTTGCAATATACTGCAGTTTCGATAATATTTTAATCTGTTTAGTAAATTTTGACATGATCTAATTAGTCTAGTTTTAGTGTTTCGAAAATTGTAAAATACTTTATTATTTTTCATATTATAAATTTTTTTATACAACAAAAATAGTCTTTTTTAGAAAAAAAAATTATTGTATCTTTTAATTTAATATATTTCAAGATAATTTCGAAAAAAGTAAATATGAGTTTTAAAGAACACTTATCTAAATAGAGTTTCTATAACATTAAATGTTCATCAATAATTTTATGATAAATTAAAATATATACATATTATAGCCAAAATGATTGAGTAGCTTTATTGCTGATAATGACCAATGATTTATTCCGTCAAAAGTTTCAACCAGTTGGATAAGTATTTTATTTGTCATTTTACTGAGGTTGAGCTTCATTAAAATAAAAAAAAACTTAACTTTTTTTTAGCAATCAGACCTAACTTATCTTTCCTTGATTTAGTTCTTTATCTGCTTCAAGGTATATAATAATAACAGTAATATAAATTTGTTTGCATCTAGTAGAATAAAATGATCATTTAGTGATAATTCTAAAATATTAAGAATTTACTACGTAATTACTGTTTTTTGGCTGTAACATGTATTAGTCCCCAACGTATATGAATACTGAAATTAATGTTATAGAAGCTTTTTTACAGAACATTAATAATATGCGCAAATTAACCCCAATTAAGCGAGTAACTAAATACTAAGAAACAAATAAATAAAAAAATATTGTTAAAACCAAAACCTAAAAAGCTGTTAAATAACGAATACAATGAATAATGTTCCATCACTCATTTTCATTCACACACATATTATAAACGATAATTATTGTTATTTATATGATAATCTTTTATACAATCTTTAAATAAAATTAACAGAATGATAGAACACTACTTAAGCAAGCATGACAGTACAAACAACCAAATACAACAAGGCAAATTAAAGTAAATAAATAACGGGTAGGATTTACAGGATATGGTAGGGTACAGGACATAGCAATATGCATGGTGGGATTGGAAGAAGAAATGGTTTAGTCGATGATAGCCGCAGCCGGTTCCTATTAACGATCATGTCCTAAATCTAATGCTTTCCTATGTCGCACGAATTGATATTTAATTAGGATTTTATATAATACATGTGTAAACGGCTGATTAATCTAGTCGATACTTTGACGACAACTATATACGAATAAGCATTTAATATGCTATGCAAAGCTATTCCGTGCTAGGAGTGAGTTTGGTGGTTTGATGGTTTATACAAGTATATACCGTGTACTTCTAATGAGGCGGAATAGTTGGAAGAACCAGCGGCATTGCGCGCAACGCATACGTATTTGCCGCTGTGTGACCATCCTGCTGGGTCGATGAGGAGAAGCGATGCTCTTTGTGCTATTTTGGTGGCCATGACACCCACCATTTCTTTTAATGGACGTTCTTTGAAGTACCATTGAATGTCTAGCGGAAGATCGCCTTCAGAAATCAAACAAGTAACCTGACTTGCCTGTCCCGCATAAAGAGGAGATTCAAATGCAAATGGAACTATGCGAGGCAATACTGAAAACAACCATAGACGGTCGGATTAAGTCAATTTTCACAAGCAATGTTAGTAATTTGAGATATTATTAAAGAGTGTCTGAGAGTGGTTGATTGGAGAATAATTTATCGGTGCTAATAGTGATGTTAGTTCCCTTTATAATTGTATAATTTTGAAAAAATAAGTTTAAACATGCCATTTACGACTAATGTAGCTGCATGTTCGGCGCGACCAGCCGCGTTTTGTACAATACACGTATAGTTGCCCTGGTGGTTTGCGCTCACGGAGTTGATAGTCAGGACAGAGGCTCTGGGCCCTAACGGAGTGGTCATAATGTCTCGATGTAAACTTGAATCAACAGTTTCGCTGCTAAATGTCCAGGAAATTTCAAGAGGCAGATCTCCTTTTGTTGCGACGCAATTTACTACAACAGCATCTCCAGGATTGGAAGGCACCTCTCCGAAATTGAATGGTACTATCAGGGGCGGAACTGGGACAGCAAAAACCTTATATTGAAGCGTTAGATACACAATTTTATATAAGAAAAAGAGAGGTGAAATATTTTTTATTATAATGTACTGCACCCTTTACAATTAATTCCGTGGTGTGAGACACGACGCCTCCTGTATTACTCGCTGTACAGTTATATATGCCTGCATGTTTAGCCTCCACAGACTCAATAGTAAGAACACTACTTCTCCGATCGATGCTACTGACACGAGCTCCAGGAATTTTAGTTGCCGACTGATTGTTTATTGTCCATTCTATTTTTACTGGTTGATCACCGTGAGTTATAATGCATTGTAGAGCAAAGTAGTCGCCTAAGAAAGCCGGTTCCGGACCGGAAGTGAATGGTGCAATTTTAGGAGGAACTGAAACAAACTTTATCTAAATCACTAATTATAAGAATCTACGACTAAACGTTACGACTAACCGTAGACGACTAAATCTGCAGAGTGTGTAGTACGTCCGGCACGGTTTTCCCCGACGCACATGTATGAACCAGCATGTTTTGCGTCAACAGACTCGATAATAAGTAAGCTACTACGTTTGGAATTTGTCATCGAATATTCATTATTTCTTAGAGATATTAATTGGCCATTAAACGTCCAAGTTATCGTAAGAGGGAGATCACCAAAATTAACTGTGCACGCCGCTTGTAAATATTCTCCGACGTTTGCAGGTTTTTCACCAAATGAAAACGGTAGTATGTTTGGGGGTACTGGAAGAATATCATTATTTACTGTACAAATCCAATAATATAAATTTAAAAATAAACATAAAATAAGTAAATAATAACATAAACATATTATTTGGAACAGTTCTATAAGGGACATATTTAAGCACCATTTATGATTAATACCGCGGTGTGCGAATGTATTCCCGCTTCATTTTCTGCGACACAGGTGTAGTTGCCAGCATGATTGTGCATAACAGAACCGATACTAAGAATAGCGCTTCGTTCTCCAATATTAAATACTGTTACCCCCGATCTTGGTTTTATAGGTTCATCCTCAAAGAGCCATCGAAGTTGGAGCGGATGGTCACCTTCGATAACTGAACAAGCTGCGGTAACGACTTGTCCAGAATTCATTGCCACTTCTCCAAATGTAAATGGTTGGACCACGGGAGGAACTAAACAATAAGCAAGCAACATCTGATTATTACATTATTGATTTAATACCGATTACGTTAAGAGTGGCTGTATGGTTAACAGTTCCCGCTCTGTTGGAGGCTGTACAAGTGTAGTTGCCGCTGTTCATCCCAGAGGCTGATGGTATATCCAGCACTGAGACCCGTTCGCTTAAGGTAGTCATTTTAACACCCATTCTACGTGTTACAATATGACCTTGAAAACTCCATGTAATGTTCATAGGAATATCGCCTTTTGGAACATGACAATCCAAGTGAACGGATTCTCCCGCAAATACGGCCTCGTCCAATTCGAAGGGTTTGATGTGAGGGACGACTGAGCAAATAAAATAATATATAATATATTAGTTATATAGATAGAGAGCATGCTGGGACTTTTGGACATTTGAACTAATAATACCATTAACATGTAGAGGTGTTGAATATCTATGTTCGCCAGCTTTATTTTTTGCAATACATGTATAGTTGCCACTATGTGCACCAGTTATTGAAGCAATAGTTAAAAAGGAAGTTTGATCTGCTATCTTCAATGTCTTGATTCCCGTAACTGTCGAAAGATCTTGACCCTCAAAAGTCCAGGAAATGAAAATTGGCCGATCTCCTTTGCTAACATGGCATGTCATTTGGACAGATTCTCCATAATAGACAGACTCCTCAATTTCGAATGGCATAATATGGGGTGGAACTAATAAAAATAACAAAAAGAGAACGCTAATATTAAATCTAAACGTGCATGATTTTTCTATGACGTTCAGAATTCTAAAGGAAAGAAAAGGGCGATATCTAATACCATGAATGTTGACAAGAGCTGAGTGATGGGTGCGCCCAGCTCTATTACTGGCTGTGCATGTGTAGTTGCCGCTGTGTTGACCCATTGCTGTAGGTATGCTAAGAACTGACGCCTTTTCCCCTAATTTTGTTGTAGTTACGCCCATATTGTTATGATAAGGTATCTCAAGTCCCTGAAAACTCCAGGTGATCTGAAGCGGTCGGTCGCCTTTTGATACATGGCAAGTAAGATGGACCGATTCACCAGCAAATATGGACTCTTCAATTTCGAACGGGATAATATATGGAACCACTTGCAATTAAAAATAAAATTATTAAACTACTTGGATATTTAAACAATAGAAATAATTGTAAGTAGCAAGCCATACGCAATAATTATATAAGTTACGTTTAATTGTGTACCAGTTATTTTAAGTATAGTAGAGTAGAAAGCTACACCAGCGCGATTTTTTGCAATACATGTATAGTTTCCACTGTGTGCACCGGTTACAGATGGAAGCATTAAAACGGATGATCGTTCTCCAACCTTAGTAAAAGTTCCTAATTCGCGGGACAGTGTTTGTCCATTAAATTCCCAATATACTTCTAACGGTATATCTCCTTTTGATATGTGGCACATCATTTGTACTGATTCTCCCGAAAATAAGGCTTGATCAACGTCAAACGGCAGTATATTTGGTACGACTATAAATATCAAATAAAAGTTAAATGTGAAAAATAAAGGTATGATTAACATAAAAAAATAATAATAAGCTCACGTTTTTTAGTACAGATATAAGAATAGAATTCATGCTTTTTCTATTAACATATCTTTAAGAAGTGACGAACATAATGTGGATGATAATGTGAAAAATTAAACTGACCATGAACGTTAAGGACAGTGGTATGATTAGTGGAACCAGCGTTGTTGGTGGCTACGCAGGTATAGTTGCCGCTATGGCCAGCACTAGCCGCGGCAATAGATAAAAACGAGGTACGCGACGTCATTTTAGTAGTCATAATGCCTAGATGTGATGATGTATTTTCAAACCCATGAAAATGCCATTTGATGTCTAGAGGCAAGTCTCCCTTTGAAACGTGACAGTTAAGCTGAACTGTTTCACCAGCAAACACTGATTCATCCGCTTCAAATGGTACGATGTATGGTAATACTGTTAATCCATAAAGCTAATATTATTATCTTATATGCAAGCGTGCAGCGTGCGGCAGAGCAAGCGCTGTATATGGAAAATACGAGATACCGTGGACATTAACTGTAGTTGAATGTAGAGCTAGTCCAGCTTGGTTTTGAGCATGACAAGAATATTCGCCGCTATGACTAGCCGTAGCACTAGGAATTGTAAGAAGCGATGTTCGTTGACCAATTTTCGTAGTCATAATTCCTTCATGAGAAGATAATTCTTTCCCATGAAAACTCCAAGAAATAGTAACAGGCGTGTCGCCTTTAGAAACGTGACACGTTAGTTGTACTGATTCGCCGGCAAATACAGGCTCTTCAGCCTCAAATGGAACTATATGTGGGGGAACTGGTGGGAGAAATTAATAAACAAACTAAAATTAAAATTTAAGATAAATTTGATATTCTTGTACCCTGTACGTTTAATTTAGCTGTGTGATTTGTGCTTGCTACCATATTAGAAGCAGTGCAAGTGTAGTTGCCGGTATTTCTTTCTGATACGGACGGAATAGCTAAAATCGAACTTCTATCTCCCATTTTAGTTACAATTACAGCGTCGTTTTTTTCTAGAAGTCTATTTCGAAACAGCCACGTAAATCTAATAGGCATGTCTCCTTTTGGTATGTGACACATAACTTGTATGCTTTCTCCATAGAAAACAGCTTCATCGAATTCAAATGCGGATATAATAGGTGCAACTGTAATATTAATGAATATTTCTCTAATTAATATTTCTAAAATAGGATTAGGGAACAACAAAACACGTAAAGCACAGATTTTTCATCGAGAGCAAGTACCCTTGACATTTAGTGTTGCATGGTGACTAGCTTTGGCGACAATATTAGATGCAGTGCATGTATAGTTGCCAGAATGTTTTGCCGTCACAGTAGGTATTATGAGAGCTGAACCCATGTCCCCAACATTCATTATCGTCACCCCAGATAACAAACTCACATCGCCTCCACTGAAACTCCATTTGAATGTTAACGGTTTATCGCCTTTTGGAACATGGCACATAACTTGAACGCCTTCGCCAAAAAACACGGATTCGTCGAATTCAAAAGGTGTTATAATAGGCGCCACTGGAATACAACTCGTATTTTTTAGGTACACTTTATGGACGCTAATGTTATGTATATTTTATATCTTTTACTTTTATGACCCGCCAAAGTTACTTAGGAAGGGGGAGAAGCAACACATAACTATACTAGTGCTACAATAACAAGCTAAGGAAATATTTATGTACCATTTACATAAAGTTGGGCTGTATGATTCACAGAGCCTGCTGGATTTGTCACAACGCAAGTGAAATTGCCTTGATTTTGATGCGTAACTGATTCAATGCTTAATTGACTCGCACGTTTACTATTTAGAAGATATATTCCTTGATCGCCAGTAGCAACTTTTTTTTTATTAAAATACCACTCAATTTTTAAAGGTTGATCCCCTTTCATAACTGTACACGTAACAAGAACCATTTCTTGTGCATTTACCGGCTCTTCCCCAAATTCAAAGGGCATGATTTGTGGAGGGACTGCGGCAGGAAATTAAGGAAAGTAATTAGCAAAATATGTAAAAGCGTAACATAAGGAGTTCCATCTTAGTACCGTTCACATATAATTCAGACGTGTGGTTGGTAGTCCCAGCTTGATTTTTAACGGCACACGTATAATTGCCCTGATTGTAATGTGAAACTGATTCGATAGCCAGTTGACTTGTTCGTTTTGTGTTTGTAAGTAAAACCCCATTGATATTAGATTTTAAAGGTGTCCCATTGAAGTACCATTCTATACTTAAGGGCAGGTCGCCTTTAGTGGCCGAGCAAACTACTACAGCCATTTCTTGGTCATTCAAAGGCTCAGAACCAAAATCGAATGGCATAATTTGAGGAGCAACTAAGAAAAATATAAACAATGTATAAAAAAACTATATATACATATATGGTGTACTTTGGAGTATAACCAAACGTAACATATGTATAGTTAAAAATAATATATGTATGTTGTATAGTGTTTATATGTATATAATCATTTATAGGGAACAGGACTGCGGACATATACTTAAAACTCAAAATATTATAAACAATATTTAGATGACGTGCTAAAAGATAAGCGGCATTGATATTTCGTTTTAAAAGTACCATTTACGTTGAGAATTGCACTGTGACTACTGCGACCTGCTTCGTTTTCCGCAATGCAAGTGTAATTGCCGATATGCTCGTGTTGCACATTTTCAATACTTAAAACGGATATTCTTTTTCCATTTCTATTTATAAAAAGGCCGTTTCCAGTACTTAAGGGTTGGTTGTTAAGTTGCCAAAATATTTTTAGGGGTAGATCACCTTTTCCTACTGTACATGTGAGTGAAACCGTGTCACCAGCATTTAAAATTTCTTCTCCAAAATCAAATGGCGTTACCTGCGGTACAACTATTTACAGGATATTATTTCAATTATTTGATATGACTATAAGTCTTTAAACACTTGAAGTGGCCTTTCAAACGAGGAAACAATTTAAAGGAAGGAAGGGATTTGAAATAGAACTGTCAGAACAGAAAAAAGCATTTGTTCTTAATTTTTTTTGACAATAAAGTTACCATTTACAATTAATTCTGTAGAATAATTAGCGTGTCCTGCTCGGTTCATAACATAGCAAGTATATACTCCTGTATGTATGAAGGACACTGCATCTATCGATAGACTGCTTGATTTGTGGCCAATTTTGGTTACTGTAATTCCTTTAATGGATGACACATCGTTTCTGTTTAAATACCATGTAATATTTAATGGTGTATCGCCCTTTGTTACCATACATTGTATTCCGACAGTATCACCTGCATTGGCTGGCTCGTCACCGAACGTGAAAGGATGGATTTGGGGTAAAACTGTACCAATAAGCTACAATTAATGTTTTTTCTAGAGACTAAATATTAATAAAACGGCATAAATGGTTATATAAATCATTAAATTTAAATAGATGACCATTAACTTCCAGCGTCGAACTATGGTTGACGTGTCCAGCTAAATTTTCGACGTGACACACATACATTCCTCGATGGGTTCCATTGACTGAATCTATATTTAGGATTGACATCTTCCGGCTCATGCTTCCAATTACGATACCCAGGGTATTGCTATGTGAAATTTTTCTCCCGTTTAAACTCCACGAAAAGTTAGCCGGTAAATCGCCTTTATTCATAACGCATTGAACCGAAGCCGTATCGCCAGCATTAGCGGGTTCATCACCGAACTCGAAGGGTAAAATTTGAGGAGGAACTGTAGTAATAGAAAAGCATTTAAGAAAAAAAAGGAATAGAAAAGAGCGAACCATTAACACTAAGGACAGTAGTGTGATTTATTTGGCCTGCTTGGTTTCTGATCTCGCAAGTGTACGATCCACGATGAACAGCATTGACAGATTCGATATTTAAAATTGATGTTTTCTTGCTTATTGTAGTAAGAACGACGCCAAGATTATTATGGATTCTTATTTCTTCTCCATTAAATAACCATTTAAAGGCTACAGGGAGATCTCCCTTGCTCATTACACAGGAAACTGATGCAGTTTCACCTTCATTTAGAATCTCTTCACCGAATTCGAATGGAGTAATTTGTGGCGGGACTAGTAAGAGTAATGACTTTTCATTAGGTATAGGTGGTTTTTGGAAATGTATTTTTTATGTAAAACAAAATGTTACAAAAAAGCTAAAGTTCATTTGGAATGGTACCGTTAACTTCTAGTAACGCGCTGTGGTTGACGGAGCCAGCGAAGTTAGTAGCCACACAATAGTATGTGCCCCTGTGGATCCCGTTAACGGAATCAATATTTAGAATGGACGTCTTTCTATTGACGTTTGTGAGTACAATTCCAAGGTCATTTAATTTGGATACAACTTGGCCGTTGAAAATCCATGTAATATTTAGGGGTTGATCGCCTTTGCTAACTGCGCAGGATATCGATGCCATATCTCCGGCATTGGCGGGTTCGTCGCCAAATTCGAATGGCAATATTTGTGGGGGTACTGAATAAAAATCTAATTTAAGTACTACATACAGGAGCGTGTGTGGCAAGTGTTGTAGCTTTGGCGGGCATAAAGTCT
>DWMY01002371.1:0-11953 GCA_018249775.1 Heliconius hecalesia formosus
AAAAAAATATATATATATATATATATATATATATATATATATATATATATATATATATATATATATATATATATATATATATATATATATATATATATATATATATATATATATATATATATATACACACAATATTATATACATATTCTTGCCTTAAATATTGTTACAAAGAAAAACATGTTTTTTATTGTACGTAACATTTATTATTATTATAGTATATTTGTTTAATAAATTAAATAAATCAGCTTAACGCTGTATCCCGCACACAGCAGGGCAGGCAGAGGATACCTAGTGTTAAGGCACTGCTTTCCCCACTATTAGGTACTATTAATACATTAATATAAAACTATTACATATATATAAAGCTTATTCAAAGTGGTGTCTCCTTTGGCCGCAACACAGTCTTTTGAACGTTGCGGTCAGTTATCAATAGCAGCACACACTCTTTCCATGGGAAAATTTCTTACTGCCAATCGTATGAATTGTTTTAGTGACTCCAAATTATAATGGCGTTTAGAGCAATTTGGCTTTGCGTTCTCTTCCGCATTTACCGTGGGGAGTGTTCTGTGATCTGTTACCTATCACCATCTGACACGTGGCACTCCACTATTGTGCGGTTTCGTAGGAACTTCCTTCCACGCGCCACGGAACTGTGGAATGGCCTACCTACGGCAGTGTTTCTTGGTCGGACAAGGGTACCTTCAAAAAGCGCTTCTATCTTCACCTTAAAAACCGGCAACGCGCCTGCAGGTCCTCTGTTGTTGCTCGTGGTCGTGGGCGGCGCTGATAACTTACCATCAGGTGACCCGTACGCTCTTTGCCATGTCTTTTTCCATATAAAAAAAATCTAGTTGCGCGATCCTATTGAGCAAAATGGCTCCCGCATAACCGTACAAGCGACAACTGAACTTTTATTCCCGCGGTACTCTCACTACTCTCGAAAACCATACCGCTTAATTTCATTCTGCAGCTACTCGTAATTACGTAAATCCTATTGTTAATAATCCTTTCTTTATTTTTGAGTTTTCCCTTTCTAATTTGTATTATAATACTTTCGTAATCTTACTTACTATGCTTTTTTACTGTGTTTATTTTACTTCGTGTTCTTTCCTTTTATAATATATTTTTCTTTATAAAACTACACGTTTTGTGTCTTTTATGCCTTCTTAAATCCTTTTACGGATACCAGCCCGAGTGGGGACTCGTGCGGGTTATGTGGGGCTCACGGGCCGGCAGATGGTAAGCCGTCCGAATACCCACTAAAACCTCACGGTGCTCCTCCTCGACCGCCACTGGCCGCGAGACGCGGGGACATTAGTCGTCCGCGAAACGCGGCGGCGGGAGCCTGCAAGGCACGTCGCGAAGTCAAGGGTGTGTGGTCACCCTCGACGGCCTGCTCGGAGTAGCGCGCGGGAGAAATCCTGCGCGCGACTACTCGGGCCACGTTAGTAGGCGGCCAGCTTCCCCAATGTGACTGCCCAGTGGCTCGTTAGGGCGGAAGGCGGCGATCGTGTGCCGCCCTCCGGCGACCCGGTCTCTTGCGGCGGATGGCGAGTTCGGCCGAAGCCTCCCTCGCCCGCTCCGCCGCCTCCTTCTCGAGCACCACTGCCTCGCAGAAGGAGGAGACCGCATCCCACGACGTCTCGCTGCCGGCCATGGCCTTGACCACGGCCGGCGCAACGTTGAGACGCCTAGGCTGAGCACACCTCCAACGTGTGCTGGGCCGTCTCATCGAGGCAGTCGTCACAGTGGTGGCAGCGAGCGTGAGGCTCCCTTCCAGCA
Organism: Heliconius hecalesia formosus; assembly: GCA_018249775.1. Classification (NCBI taxonomy): domain Eukaryota; kingdom Metazoa; phylum Arthropoda; class Insecta; order Lepidoptera; family Nymphalidae; genus Heliconius; species Heliconius hecalesia. Next base: position 1,783 of record DWMY01002371.1, read on the forward strand.
ATCCGACACAGGTAACCCCCGAAGCAGCCATGCCCCGTGAGCACCTGTGTGGTGCGGAAGGTTAGGACGCCGTGACGCTGCGCTAACCACTGGCGGAACACTGGACGAACAGCCTCGATCTTCAACCGGCCGGCAGATGGTGTCGCCAGCCGGGATTCCCACACCTCCATAGCGGCTTCCCGCTCTTTCTCGTCGCGCGCTTGGCTAGCCGGATCCCTAGACGCTAGGCCCCGACGCCCGCAGTATACGGACGCCAGAGAAAGCGCATCCAGATCCCACGGCAGGACTCCAGCCAGCACGCATGCACCGGAGATGGTCCGATACCCCCGTATCGTCCGCATAGCCATCACCCTCTGCGCACGTCGCAGCAGGGTGACGTTGTGCCGATCCAGGGCGTCCGCCCATACGGGAGTACCGTAGAGGGCCATCGACCTGACCAGTCCGGTATACAAGCGACGGCTCGAGGCGCTCGGCCCATTCATGTTGGGCAAAAGGCGCGCCAAGGCCGCCGCCGTCATCAACAGTTTCGGGGCCAAATATGTCAAGTGGCCCCGAAAACTCCACCTGCCGTGCAGAACAAGTCCGAGGTACTTCATGCTCCTGCTGACGTCGATATTGACGCCACCGACGATGATATGGGTGGTGGGCCCTTGCGAGGAGCATGGAAGTATAATGCCTCGGACTTGTTTAGGGCGACTTCCAGCCCTAGCCGCCTAATGCGGCCGACGACCTCAGCCACCCCGGCCGTCGCTAGGACCGCCACTTCCCGGTTGGTCCTCTGCTGCGCAAAGACCAGCGTATCGTCGGCGTAGCAGAGGACCTTGATCCCAGCCATGGTGCCACCCCGCAGCACCCAGTCGTACCCGATGTTCCAGAGGATCAGACCCAGCACCGATCCTTGTAGAACACCGGCCGACACCCCGAACTCCTGCCATCCTCCTCCAGGAGCCGGAAAGATCACAGACCTCCCGGACAGGTAAGCCCCGATGACGCGGCGCAGCGCTGGGGCAGCCAGGATTCCACTATCGCGGCCTTTTTACTTAATGTACCTTGTCTTACTTACCCTAATGTACCGTAGCTTTTCCTTATCCTATACGCTCCTTAAGGACCTTACCTACCTTATCAAGAATGATATTTTGATATACTTGTGAGGATGTTTTGATACCTTTTTCACAAAAATATGACTCAGTCACCCCTCCATAGCTAACACCCCACCAAACCATAACAGATAATGCCCACTTTGTACTCTGTTGACTAATTGGGAAGCTTCTTTAGAGTAATAGTAATTATGTTTGTTAAAATATTACTCAATTGAAAAGATGTTTTATCCGTAAACATTTTTTTTTGTGTTTTCCCTTTGGGTAACGCTGAAGTAGTTGGTCTTTAGATTTTACCTACCTTTTCCTTTTTAAAATTATCAGTTATAAAATTACCAATGCGTCTCTTATAAACTGCAAGTCCAAGTCATGTTTTAAAATACGCGACATGGTTCTAGGTGCTTCATCTCCCGAGACTCAATCTTTTACTTTCGAAAGGATTTCTTCGAATAATTTCCGTTATTGCTTTGATCGTCTTTTTCGTAAGAACACTACGTGGGTGGCCAGATCATGAAGAAAAGAGATTTTATTGTACCTATCAATACCCCAGTACACAAACATTTCGCTAATACCAAACATATGGAGGAGTTTATAAATATAATTTTGGCTCTATACCTACTTTATGTAATGCAATCATAGCCATTCGGTTCTATTTATCACTCAACTCCATTAGAATATCACAAAATATTTTATAATATATTGGCGCGAAAATAAGAAAACACAATGACCAATCGTAAAAATATTACAGATTCTAAATTCAAAGGTAATATTTTGTTTATTTTAATTTGTAACAGTATTTATAGCCAGACTAAGTATTTGTACATTTGTACCGCCTTGCCTTATCGTGTGCCAATTGTATCAATTTCAATAGGCTACTTCACTTTTTAGGCTTAGGTGTTTTTTTAATTCACGCTGTACCCCGCATATACCAGGGTACACAAGGGAACCTACTGTTAAGACATCTTAATTCTCTAATGTATGTCCCATTTAATCATGTAACACGAAGGCTTTTTTTAACACACTTTGAAAATGTAAAAATTTTGTCACAAGCTGCAATTTGAAACAACATCAAGTCTTTGAGAAAACATCAATTTTTCTCAAAATTTTATACAAAAAAAAATTGGTCCAATTATTTTAAAGACATATCCTCATTCTTTGTTCTCTTTCGATTGATACTAAATAGATGTTATTCCAACTATTATTTATTAAGATATCATGTAGCTATTTTACCTCCAATTAAATGAAATTCGCTCAATTTTACATACTACAAGTATGTCCAGTATTCCTAGTTTTTTTTTTTGTAATTTAGATTTCTTTTTTTTGTTCTATCTCTTACTTTGCATAGTAGAAGCCCACAAATATGACATTCAGTCCAACACACATTTATTCTATAATGAATAACATGATTTATTTATTTGGTTGACACATATTTTACCAAACAACATCCATCATTCTTACATATTTTATTTATTTAATTTTTCTTTTCTATCAAAGGGTGTAGCATTCTTCGGTCCAAAAAGTGAATACATAGTGTCAGGATCAGATTGTTCATACATTTACATGTGGGAGAAGGAGAGTGAAGCGATCGTGCAATGGATGCAAGGGGACGATAAGGGCGTGGTGAGCTTATTTTTTTATAATTATGATAGAAATATAATGCAATTTTATATTATATTGAAATTTCTGTTTTGTGTCAATTACATATGAAATATCAATTTAGACATCAATTGCTTTCGTGGAGTGTAAATTCAAAGTTTAGTTTTTTATAAGTACTGTAATTAGATGTACATTCCACTAGGTAAAATTGAAATCTTGATAAATTTACTGTTACTGAAGATGTTATCTGTATTGATAAGAAAATAGTAAAATAAATATGGCAATTATTTTTTTGCCCGCTGTCACAAAATATCCAGCACGGCAGGGTAGTCAGAGAGAACCTGAAAACCTAGAAAGACACTCTATTCCTCACTTTCTGCTAAATTCTTGAGGTATCGCGTGTCGTAATTGGCGGGACTCAATTTCTCACTTTACCTCCTTACCAGATCGAAATAAATATTTCATTCCCTGAGTGGGAATCGAACCCACAACGTCACGTTAACAATCGCACGTTTAGACGTTTGCACCACGACGGCCTCATGAATAGGGCTAACATTTATTATCAAAATATAATTTGCAGGTAAACTGTATAGAAACACACCCACGTTTTCCAATAATGGCGACCAGCGGTCTAGACAAAGATGTCAAGATATGGATTCCTAAAAGAGAGGCTGATCCAACGTATGATGGCATGGAGAAGGTAATAATTTATATGTTTTTTACTCTACACTGTATCTTGCAAATAACAGAGTAAGCAAAAAAAACTAGTGCTAGAATAGTCCGTTGCCCATGCACTGCCCTAATTTTTGAGAACTCGGTAGCGGAGCTCAACGCCGCGCTTTCTCCTATTACATAGAGAAAATAAAAATAACTCATCCCTCGCGTAGAAATCGAACCAACAACTGTCGCATTTACAGTCACGCTGTGCTACATCGGCCTCTATTAAAAAAAAATTCAAGGCGCGTTGAGATGCGGAAGTTGACTTTTTGCCTCGTTACCAGAGCGAGAAAATGAAGATGATAAAGCTTTATGCCATATCCCCCATATAGTAGGGTAGGCAAAGGGAAACTGAGCACCTAGAGCTAAGACACTCCGTTCTTCATTAAGACACTTCCATTCCCTATTTTCTGCTGAATTCTGAAGGTATTGTTTTCCCTTAATAAAGGAAAACCCACAACAGTCATGTTAACAGTCGCACGGTTGTGCCCTTGCGTCACGTTGGCGTTATATATTATTAATACGAATATTTATAGTACTAATATATAACATTATTTAATTTCTTTTTCAGGTTGTATGTGACAACAGCGAACCAAGTCCGTTATTTAATGATTTTTTACCTACATTCTATAGTCCGTACCGCGGCGGTAACAGAGCGTTTGCGGACGACGTGCCCGCGTACGGGAATATTGAATTCGACGGCAATGTTTGTACTGCTTTCTAGAACCGGCTTATGCCCTCCAAAAGGTTCTAGAACCTTCTATACCTTTTTTGATTTTGTCGTATGTAGTGACATGCCTATAACTATTATTATTTGAAAGAGTTTGGTAAAGTTTGGGTATTTTATTTAATATAAATCGGTTTGTAATATGGAAGCAGCATGTTATTAATTGTATAGAAAGAATAGATATTCAATTTATATATTTATCAATGATCACTCCAAATCATCCTCCTTCAATCCTAGATTTGAAGTTGGATTTCAGTTGATTATGACTGATGGCTGTAGGGCATATTTTTTAGAGCATTTTTTTATAAGTTTGTATTAAAGTTCTCTTCTTGTAATGTTGTAATATTTGGGCGTTTAAAAAATTTAAAAATTAAAACAATTCCATATTAAAGTAGTTAACATCAGATCAATCTTGCGACTACTTCATAAAAAATATTTTTTTTACTAATTTTGTTCAAACTCTTGCTATAATTGTAACACTATTAATAATCTATTTTTAAAATAATATTTATATATGTTACATTCATAATGAAATTATATGCATTTTAATAGAGAATATTTTTTTCTGCTAAAACCAAAATTGTCAAATACAAAGATTCATCACAATACATATTCATAGATATGTAATAAAAAAAATATAATTTATTGATTTAATAACTTGGCCAGAGCATAATACTTTAATTACAAAATTTAACATGTTTTGCATATGTAGTGTCCCTGATATTCATATAAATATTAAAAGTAAAAGTTAAAAGTTTGCAAGATGTATACTTAAACTTATTACTTTTTAACCACTTGCTATTTGTCAGGTTCTCTTTTTTCATGACTATTATTTTATTATATCGTATAAAAAAATCTTTAAAACAATAGTTTTAAACTAAAATTGACCTTTTAAAATTATTATTTATTATAATAATTGTACACACACAAGTAAAGCAATATGAATATGCTAGTAACAACTTAATAAGTACTTGAAAGATTTTGAATAGATAGATTTCTTTATATAATGAACGTAATTTAAAAAATATTATAGTCTGTAAAGGCAGCCGGCAGAAGTGAAAATTAATTAAAAACAGAAAAAGTCATTACATGAAGATTAAAGAAGATTATAATAAATCTTTTCTTAGTAAAATTCAAAAGTGATAGATGATTTCCTTTAAATGTTTATTTAACTTTAAATAAGTGATACTAAAGAAATTATTGAAATAAAACAAAATTAAAATATGTTTAATAAATATGTATGAGTATATATGGTACAATATCAAAATACGATAAAAATTCCTGCTTGTTTATTATATATCATTTTTATACAATATTACCACTTATATGTAAAAAAAAATATTCTTTCTACAAAAATATGTATTAAACAACCATTGAGTTTTATGTTGTTTTGATTATACAAGTGTAGTTATTTTATATGTATTAATATATTAATATCTTGTACCGTTTTTATAAATAAGTTTGAATATCTGAACAATGATTCATAGACACGTCTTTTTGGAACATTATTAATAAGATAACAGTTTTATTAAAAAATTGTTTCATTAAATGTTACGTACATATATTTAAATTTTGTTTGAACGGCCGTTTTTTTATCTGTACATTTTTTTTACTTATAGCATTGCTATTTAATTTTTGAAAAAAAAAACAAATCAATTTAAGTACTATATGTTATATTTTTTTAAGTAATGATCCATTTTGACGTGTCTAATATTTAAACATAATTAATATTTTCTATTTTTTTCTTACCAACCGATCACTATAATGCGATGTACGTAATATTCTTATAATGAACTGAAAATACGAATGAGAAACATCTTATGCCTGTGATATGTTTATTTGTGAAGTTTGAAGTTATTTTGAAGTTATTGAATTTTAGATAGATTTAAGGCACTAAGCCGTTTTGCATCATAGATTTTAGAAAATATAATTATTAATTAATACTTTCGCTTACACAGTCATGTAATTTGAATATCATTTTAGATTTTATTTTTGGTTTTTAATTATAATATCCATGGCAGACCATATTATGTTGTGTAAGTTAATATAAAATACGATCACTTATCAACAATTTGTTTTATTATTGTTATTTGACCCGAGAAGGCCAATTTTGTTTTTTAGTAGCTTAAAATTTAGTATTAGGTATTGTTCTTATGTTACTGTGCAAAAAATGTAAAATATAAATAAATATATAGTAAAATAATGAAATTTTATAATTGTTTTAATATTTACCCGTTATTGGAGAATAATTTTAATACTTACATAAAAATGTGTACACAAATCGTGATGTACTCTTGAAAATACTAAGGAATGTCTCAGTCATCGTTGCCAGTTTTTTTCTAGATGAAAAGCAGGATTTTTGAGGATTTTAAGTAAAACAACAGGACTCTCACCAAAAGCGGGACAAACTAATTTAATTATAAGAATTTAATTTATGATTTATACATTTATTAAAGTTTTAAATTAAGCTTCCAATAGAATAACGTCACTATTCTTAAAAACGATATTGTTTTGGTTTACTATATGTAAGGCACTTGAATCTTCAGAATAATTATAAATAACTTACGAATATAATTATTTGTATTTCTATAAAATTATAAGTAATAAGTAAACTAATTAAAATCTTAAAGAATAAAAAAAAGAATATTCACAGTACGTGGAAAAATCCGTGAAAAGCGGGACAGTGCCTGTCCCGATCGGCTTATAATTCCTTACAATATATTATTACAACAAGATTTGATTTTATATGACCACTGCTAATTATTATTATTATAAGAATATATTACATTCAAATAATAATTATGTGTTAATATTTTCTTTAAGTAATGATTTTATTTTTACTGAATTATATTTAATAAATCTTTAATAGACAAATAAATTGAAAGCTACCACTTGAGTCTTAAAGTTAAATATAAATATCATAATTCATCTAAAAAAATTGGATTCCCGCTTTTTTGACATTGATAGCTACGCAGTGTCGTACTCGTGTGTGGTTTGTTTGATCTACAACGCCGGAAGTCAAAACATATACTAACAACATTTAATATGGAATTAGCTTAATAGAATGTTCTATTTTTAAAATAAAACCTATTTATTATTTTCACTAATATTAAGTAAGATATTTCACTTCTATCAGAGTAATTAATTTAATCGGAAAACCAATTTAAATATGACGAGCCACATGCTTCCCACTGTTTGGATAATGGCCGCCGCGTTCGGCCAATAGGAGGCGAGGCGTGTGGAAGCCCGCGCCATCTTCGCTTTCAAACTCATCTCCATCTCGGCCGCCCGCTCACTCGATCAGTCAGTCGCGCGTCGGTTTAGACCAGCCGTATACCTAACTTGTCTGTTTCTAGTAATTAACACAAAATCAGAATAATCATGAGCTCCAACGAAAATAATAGTGAAGTGGCAGTAGACAAGGTGGGCGAGGAGAAGTCCGGAGTTGCTAAAAGTGACCTAAAAGGATCCAAAAGGGCAGCAGAAGTAAGTGCACATGTCAAATTGTATGTATTCGTTTTAGACGCTCGCCATTTTATTGAACGTTATTATATGAGGTAATTTTCGATAACACAGTATGGTATTGCACCACGTGGTGGTACTGAATTGCGGTTTGCCGCTATTATCCCTAGCACCGAAGCCGGCGTATTTTTGGACTCCTAGTTCTAACATGTAAGCGCGTGAGGCAATCGATGAGTCAGACATCCACTATTTCGTTATGCCATACACAGTGGAAATATTGTAAGCAAGATATTCATGAAAGCTAAGTCGCTACGTTTGGCGGTTCTAAGTTTTGTTTACTCGTTTTCGATACAGAGGCATGACCTTGGCAGAAAAAAAACATGGCGCGGGAACGTATGCTTAGTCTGATTACTATGTATTTTCTCAAAATTATCACCGTGGCTACATTAAAGCGTTATAAATTATTTATTATTGATTTTATTACGTATCTGTAAAGCTATTTTTAACTTGCTATCTTACCCAGTTTACATTCATAGTAGCGTGACGCTAGACAGTAACATGGCCGGCGCGTGAATGTCAATGTAGTCACCTAGCATCAAACAACAATTATTAAACAAGACAAAGCGTTTTTTATCTTTCTCATTGTTCATTCCTATTATTTGCAATATTAAGCGTGTTTATATCAACCTAACATGATATTGCATACGTTATCTTTTTATATAAGTAGTCAATGACCCGGCTATTATTTGTTAAAGCAGTTTTTTCGGCTTGATATATTTCCAATGTTTGCATATTATACTTTAAAAACAAAAGTATATTTTTTTTGTTTATATCAAAATACGAGTCCTCAGCAAAAATGTTTACATATTAGAAAAATGCTTAATAATTGTGACATTCGCCGTCTCTTTCGTCACATCGTAACCTAAATTTACGCCAGCGAGCGCGTATCGAACATAACCTCAATGAGCAAATAAATTATTATTATTCCGAAGACATTTTATTTTATACTTCACTAAATGATTATTAATAGTAACTGCATAGAATATAGCTTGGTATTTAAGTGTCGTTTTGGCGGTTTCAAAATGTTCTACGTCACCGGTTTTGTTATGCGCATTGACCGCCATCCGCTTTGCTTTGCTATGACAATATAGGCCGTATGACTCCGGCCCCGCTAGCGTGTCTTTCCCCCATACTAATATAACCCACGCTTTATTGTTACGGTTACTTGTCACCTGCGTTTCATTATCTTGCAAGTAAGCTGCGTCGCATTTATCAATTAAATTACACGACCGTTCGTTTATTTCAACACAAAAAGTTTTCAAATTTATATAGTGTAAAAACGTAAATTTTTCACATTGACTAATAGAAAAAAAAGCTATTTTAAATTATGCTCGATTTACCCGTTGTACCAATATTTGCTATCTGTTTTTATTTAGGAAAAAGCAACAGAAGCAAAAAAGGCGCGAAAGGAGGAAAATGGCGGCGGTGGGGAAGACGACGCTCACAGTGAGGAAGATGACTTGGAAGGATATGAAGTGATAGGCGAAGGCGAAGAGGACGACGACGAGGAAGTAGAGGGAGAAGAGGGCGAGGAAGACGAGGAAGAGTTCGAAGAGGGAGAGGATGATCTTGAAGGTACAAAAAAAAACTTGTGATGCCGCCAAAACTAGTAGACAGTTTGGCTGTTTAAATTATATCTGTAATAACTACTAAAATTAATATCGTCTTATCTATATACATTATTTTGATTTTTTATTTATTAGGTTCCGATGATTTGCAATAAATTAATATGGTTTTATTATAAAATAAAAACGTATAAAATTCAACTGCATATCTATATTAAATATTTTGATATAAAAAATGGTAACTTATCTGACATAGTGTTATCACATAATGGCAGGGAATCGAAAAGTGCGCGTACATTCAAAATGCCTACATAATACATTAATATCTACAGATTAACTTGTCATTTAACTTTATAATTACATTATACATATAACAGCCCCGTATATATTATGTATAAAGCTTAGGTTATAATATATCGTCAAGCTGTTTAAGTGTCAATGTAACAATGTGCGTGCTTTTCCTGCCCTTTCTCCATATCTTTAGATACCGGTAGCTTGTAACTCGAGTAAGCACGTTTTCACCGTCATTGTTATATTCAATGTATGGGTCTCGTTGAAACCTTACAAATTGCGAGTATATTCGCCCGTTGAACTTAATAGTTAAATATAACTGACAATGTCAATTGTTTAAGCGTTATTGCTTTATTGAATACGAATTGTAGCTCGCAACTTTGCTTTCGTGTACTTATTTACCCTAAAACTTAAAATCCCGTTTTTTCCTTTGCCCTTGAGAATTTTTAGTGTTCCAATATACCCCTCAAAAAACGTAAAAACCGATATAATTATACATAGTTAAGTCGTTTCAGTGTAGTAGTAGAATGTGTAATAGAAAATTTTGTTGCAGACGAGGACGTCGAGGAGGAATTAGGGGAAGAGGAAGAGGACGACGCGTAATACGGCCGAGCCTCTATAAGGACAATGTCACAGTGTTAGTGCGCTGTGTGTGT
>DWMY01002372.1:0-11951 GCA_018249775.1 Heliconius hecalesia formosus
ATAAGCACTGCATCATCTGCGTACAGCAGGCAATTCACATTCAGGTCACCTACTTTCACTCCCATATCACTTTGTTTCACTCCTTGGAGACAGCTATCCAAATACAAATTGAACAACCAAGCTGACACGGCGCAACCTTGTTTAACACCCGATCGGATGTCAAACCAGGGCGACATGCCAGCTCCTACTCGCACGCAGGCTGAGTGATCTCTGTAATCTGTGTTATTAAATCTGTTTTGTAATATAAATAAAAGACTTATTAATTTTCTTTTAACACTTGTTTTTAATAGAAAGGAGGTGGTTACGACAATGCTTGGACTGACCGCGAGGTAACAAATTTTTTTTTCGAGATACAGAAGAAACAGCTGCCAAAAGCTATGGATATATTCAGTCAGTTCTTCGCCAGCCCACTCATGAAGAAGGAGGTTATGCAACGCAGATTAGAAGTTATACAATCCGGTAATAATAAGGATTTATGTATTCTAAAAGTTGTACAAGTACTTGCTTCTTAAAAATTTACACATTCTGTTCCTGTACCTGGCGGGTGTGTCTTTTTTAATAGATTAAAAGAATCTAGTCTTGAACATATTAGACAACTTAAAAATATTTAATTCACCACGTAAATAACACAATTAAATAATCCTTCTATGTGTCATGTTGCTCAAAGTGATAACTTATCTAACTATTACATACACACAATAAAAAAATACGTTTTTATTTCCTGGCTCTAGACACAAGACTAAGCGCGGCGTAGAATTTTGGCATCCAACAAGCAATGCCTTGAAAATTCGGCGGAAAGTGATAAATGGAGTGTTTTAACAAAGGGACATGCTATAGCGGGATACATCGTTAAGTTAAAAAAAATAACACACAACATTTCTATTATAGAATTTGAAATGTTCGCTTCGTCGAATTCAAATCGGAAAGAACAGCTCATCTCATCACTTTTCCCGGAGGGACACCCAGCAAGAAAATTTACTTATGGAAATCTACATAGCTTACGCGATGATATACATGATGACGAGAAATTGCGCAAAGCTGCCATTGAGTTTAAAAATCGCCATTATAGCGCCCATAGAATGACTGTGGCGGTACAGGTCGGTTAAGTTTTTTTTCTCAATTGAAACTTGGAATGAATAGTAATTATCTGGCTACGTTTTGACTCGGACGATCGTATCCAAGTCTACGCATGCCTTTACAGGTCCCACAGTGGTAATGCAAAAACGGATCGGCGCATGGAGCAAATTTCATCGGCTATCGACGATATGCTCTCACAGATCGCCTCCGCTGAGGCGATTTCAATGCACACAATGCCAGTTGGCTTAGATCACGCACTACCGACCACGCGAAGAGACCTGCATTCGACCTTTCTATGGCGAATGGATTATCCTAATAGGTTGAATCGCCTACGCGACTCATCATCATCAAACTGGGAGTCGTCAACAGAGCGAGACTTCTTACTTCACTCCAAAACACTGATCACAGATTGATAAAATTTAGCTTATTTAAAAATAATTTTTATTCTATGTTATTTCCAAGATTTATAAGCTAAGATAAGTTTGAAATATTATATTATACAAAAGGCCTTCTATTGAGCAATATTTAGACAAAAAACCACGAGCGCAGACATAACAGTTTCTTCAAGAATCCAATTTTTTCCGAAAAATTCGCAAATTGTCAAATATCTGCCAAACTACTGCATAATAAAAACTGCGTAATTATAAGTTTGTTATTTCTAAGTTTTACATAATTTACAGGCCGATATGGATCTTGCAGAACTAGAGAAACTTGTATCATGTACGTTCGGACAAATACCCACGAATAAGTTGCCAGCTGATGATTTCAGTAAATTCTCTTTCAAACCAGAAATGGTTACACCGCAATTCAAAGACATTTATTACATGAAACCAGTTAGCGATACTACTGAGGTAAATTAAAAATTGTGTATTATCCTACACCACTGAATTATGTGAACTTTTTATTTATATGTGTAACAACTACTACAAATTATCTTATAAAGAATAACGGAGAGCTTCACCAGCCGGTACATAATGTCCTATAACAGGAGAAAAATTGAGAGCGCAGTATAGGCAAATAATAAAAATTTATGCGTGAAGTGAGTTGACCAGACTGAATTTGAGTTTTATCACATGCGTGAAGTGAGTTGACCAGACTGAAGTTGAGTTTTCTGAATTTTTGCTCATTGTTCACTCGGGACGAAAAAAATCAGAAGTAAGAAAAAATCCGTAAAATCAAGTCTGCGCCACGACTTGTTGACCGTATTGTAAATGATAATATTTTCTGTTTCAGAATAATAGATATATGTTTGCACAGGAATAAAAAATATTTTTTGAAACCTTCAGCTTTTTTATTTTAAACTCGATGATTATAATTTTATAATAAATAAGTAATAGTTAATTTGTTTTTCTTTTAGGTACATTTAACATGGTGCTTAAGATCATTGCTTTCCGAATACGAATCGAAGCCACAGGAGTATTTGACATATATACACGCACACGAGAGACGCGATAGATACCTCTCCTATTTAAAAAAAAAAAAAGAAAAATATACATATATAAAATATATATATATATATATATATATATATATATATATATATATATATATATATATATATATATATATATATATATTCAGATAAAGCATATAAACTTGTAACATTAATTGTTGAAATTATGTAGAGAATTTAGTTTTGTATATCTTTTGAACATTTTTTTTTATCGTTCATCATTTTATATTTTAAATAAATCATGTACTTCCTTTTTTATAGTGTTGCATATAGTCTATTTAAAATTTTTTTATATTGAACGACAATCATTTGTTCTACACGAATTGGGGACGTAACGTTTTAAGTGGCGGGTCTCAACGCCCTATTAAGCCCGCTATTGCATTTATTAATCGATGTATAATAATTATATCTATAATAATATTTTTTTATTTATCTTAGAGTATGGGCGCTAGATTTGGTCGCGGGTATTGAAGAAGGAGGCATAGATTACACTTCTATGTACAGCTTGTTCTCCCTACAAGTTGTTCTTACTAAAAATGGACTTGATCATGTCGAAGAGGCAGGTATTCAAGAAATAATTTAGAAGAATTCTATATAATATTTGTAGGCAGAGGGAAGCTAATTCCAAGTTGTTCCGTTCCACTTTTCATTTTGTCCTTGAGACATTGTTATGAACAGTCTACCAAGCGAAGAATGTAAACAATAATTATTATTTAAATATAGTATACGAGAGGGCGCGCGCGGCTTCGCCCGCTTATTTGCACCCTTAGTCTTCACGTGTTCAATAAAATATTTTTAACAGTCTGAATTTAAATTTTTATAAAAAACGGTGGCGAGGTTAAGGTTTTTCCATACAAACTTTCAACCCCTTATTTGCTCCGTTCCGGGATGAACTCTAAAAAACCATGAAACACATGTTCAATAAAATGTTTTCAAGAGTCTAAATTTCAAATCTTATAAAAATCGGTGCCGATTTAAAAAAAAGTCCATACAAACTTTCAACCCCTATTTCATCCCTTTAGGGTTAAAAATTTTTAAAATCCCTTCTTAGTGGATGTCCAGATTATGAAAATAAACATCTGTCCAAATTTTACGTTTCTACGCACAGCGTTTACGGCTGTGTGAGCGTCTTACCTCAGTCAGTCAGAACAAGTCCTTTTATATACATATATATATATATATATATATATATATATATATATATATATATATATATATATATATATATATATATATATATATATATATATATATATATATATATATAGATAGATTAACAATTGTGATATATTTAAAGTAAGTAAATAATGTTACTCTTTATTTAGATATTATTAATGTAATGTAATGTAATGTTTTTTGTGTTAACAGGTGGTTGAAGCTATATTTTCATATATACAAATGTTGAAACAGATTGGACCATCAGAACGAATTTATAAAGAAATAAAGGTAAATTGAATAATTATGAATTATTCATTATCTGAATTCTTTTTTTGAATCTACCTGTTCATCCTTTCTTAAAAACCTTAACGTAATACATATTATCGCTCAAATCATCCCTGCCCACTATCCTGACCTTCTGAGCGTTTGAGACAAAAGATATTCACGCAATCTTGGTCTCAGAAACCTTTCTCAAGCCTTGTCTTCCCTCTACGCTTGCTCTACCAGGCTTTCACATAATTAGGAATGATAGAATTGGTAAGGGTGGTGGTGGAGTAGCCATTTATCTACGTAGCCATATTCCATTTAATATCCTCTCTAAATCATCATATACTCGAAATCCGCTGAGTACTTATTCATCGAACTATTGTTTGGTTCTTTGAAGCTGTTAGCTGTAGTGGTCTATAGTCCCTCGGTGCGCATAGATTACTTTTAAAATTTTGAAACCTTGCTGGAGAATCATATACCTCACTCAGAACACACCATCATAATACAACACACTTTAACACCTGTTTGATTAAAAATCGTCGTCGTCGTCGTAAGTGTCGTCTCTTGATTACGTTAGTGCTCATGGGCAACTTTGAAGTATACGTAACTACGCTGAAGCTTTCTCGTAAAATGATTATAGAATATTTATCATGTAAGATTCGTCCGATTAAAATCAAACTACAATCGTTATGCGGAGCAGCTTTAAACATTTTAAAAAATTTAATTTCATGTCAGATCTTAGGTTAATTGATTGGGATGCTGTTCTTAACGCTGGCACTCTTGATGATAAAGTAAATATTTTTAACTCCATTCTAATCGATCTATTTGATAAGCATGCCCCACTTCGGCCAATTAAACTTAAACATCTTCCCGCTCCTTGGCTGACTATTGATATAAGAACTGCAATGGCGAAGCGAAACAGAGCGAAATCTAAATATAAACTTAGTCCTACTGCTGAAAACTTATCTAAACATAAACATATACGAAATAAATGCCTTAGACTTTGTTGAACAAGCCAACTCAATTATTTATATACTTCCTTTATTTGCGGTAATTGTGCTAAAGCTAGGAAGTTCTTAAATTTTATGGGTATTAGTCGCGATCGCCATACCGCCACCGTTGCAAGTGACGTTGATATAGAAACCCTGAATACATTTTTAGTAGGGTCCCATTATTAGATCACGTAACGAAATCTGACACCATCAATTCTCTTATATCCAGCTTGAATCAACATTTAGAGTTTTTTTTAATTTTACACCTGTATCTTGTAACGAAATTAGGAAACATATTCCTGCAGTAATTTCTGAAGCGATCGGTCGTGATGGTGTGAGCCGCAGAATGATATGTTTATCTCTCGATCTAACTCTAACGGTACTTAGTCATATTATTAATTTTTCTCTTTCCTATGGTCCTTTTCCTATCATTTGGCGCATCGCTCATGTTTTACCTATTTCTAAAATTACGAATCATTCTTCCTTTTCTCACTATCGACCTATTTCAATTCTCCCTTTCCATCGTGCTCGTGGCCTGTTCTCACTAATGCATCTTGAAAAAAATATTGTATAATAGTCGAGTACGCTACAATAGAGGCTAATATGCGGTAGCCGCCTTAGTTAGATTTTCTGAAAATTTGCGCACTCGGGAAGAAAGGAAAAAAAAATCGTAAAATCAAATCTGCGCAATCATCTACACTAACTTCATGGCGGCCACGACTCGTCGATCGTACTGTACCTTATTCTAAAATTATTTTTAGGCAACAGCAGACACAAGTTTTCGTTTTGCAGAGGAAGCACAGCTCGCAGACAATGTAGAGTCTCTGGCGAGAAACATGCACTTTTTCCCACCAGAACATTATATTACAGGGAATAAATTATACTACAAATTCGATCCTAAGGTAAATATTTTTTTTTTTATTTATTTATATCAGAGGACAAATTGACGCAAATAATACACGTTACCATAGCAACGTGTCTGTCTCCGAGACGTTATCGAACTCACAACTATCGTCTTTACAGCGAAGTGTTGTGCCGTTAAGCCACGGTGCCCTCTAAAATGTTTAAATAACATTATATATCTATTATTTTAGAAAATGTCACTAAGTTAACAAAGTAACATGCACTTAATCTTTTAAAATTTACATATACTTACATATTTTTTTACTTATAGGCAACATTCGGATTTCTGTATTTATAGAGAGAATAAATTACTAATAATAAATAGCTATTTGCTATTTGTTTTATAGTAGTATATGTTTTGTTCCACGAAAAACTTGAATAAATTCCTTCCTAAATGGTACTTAAATTAGTTCTCTATGCTCTTTAATTCAATTATTATTATTTAACTGTTTTACAAATTTAAACAAGTATCTTCGTATATTTAAGAATAAGATGATAATTTTTTTTTTATATTACGCAGGGTATAACATCAATCCTAGACGGTATGACGGCGGACATGGCCAACGTGGTCATAATGTCTGACAAATATTCGAAACCGATACAATACGACGCTAAAGAGAAATGGTTCGGCACTGAATACAAAAGAATAGGTGTTTATTACATATTTAATTTTACCTCTTTACCTGTCATGATGCATATCATTATTACCATGACGGGTCGTGGGTTCGATTTCCACTGGGCACTCAGCAAAATTTCACCGTCGCCAAGGCAGAAAGTGTAGATATTTCCACATATCAATGTTTTTTCGAGTGTGAATCGAACGCCCAATCTGTCTCGTTTACTATTGATTACTGTAGATATATATATATATATATATATATATATATATATATATATATATATATATATATATATATATATATATATATATATCGTCTATATGTTTCTACTAACTATTTGGAAAGGGATACTATGTAATTGCAATAAGTGATATGTATCACCTACTAACAATACTTCACACTAGTTTCCTTCCAATAGAGGCCGTCACTTACAAGCAACTGCCCCTGATTGATACAATTCCTCTTATAGTTATTTTCAACCTAAATCTACCCTCTTTTACACGAGTACGCTAACTATATATATTTCTTCTTACAGAAAAACCAAAACTATGGTTAAAAAAGTGGCTGAATGTGAAGCCCTACAAAGAATTTCATTTACCCGATAAAAATATATTCATTACAAATAATTTCAACCTCGAACCGCCCGCGCCCGCGTACGTAGAGGAAGCGGAGAGACTCGGCATTGACTTATATAATAGTACCGCTAAAGATATTTACAAAAAAGTGTCTAAAAGCGAGAAGAAGACTAAAGTGTTGTCCAAAGGTGATTTGATAGCGACGGTTAAAAATTTTAGGTATGTATTTAATGTAATTTTAGTATAAAACAAATGTATACTAAGGCCAGCCGTGGAGCAGCGGCATAAAGTGTGACTTTAAAACCGACTAGTTGTGGGTTCGATCCCCACTCGAAGAGATGAAATATTTACTTAAATTTATATTTCCATTTCTTGTAACTGGGGCAATGGTCAATAAAAGGCTTTTTTATTTTATTTATTAATATTTCCATTTCTGCGCTCTGGTTTCGAGGTAAAGCGCGGCATTGAGTTCCGCCACTTAACACGCAATGCATCCAGAATTCGGCACGCGGCAGAATGTGGGGAATGGGGTGTTCCACTAGGTTCTCTCTGCCTACCCTGCTGTGTGCGGGATACAGCGTGAAGCTGATTAAAAGATTATTAAAAATATACTAATATAATAAAGCGGAAGAGTTGTTTTTTGTTTAAGCGCTAAGATCTCTGGAACTACTGGTCGGTTTTGCTTATTTTTTTGTTTTGTATAAAAGCTACATTCCTCAGAAGAATTATCCTCTATCAAGAGAGAATGTTTTTTCGTTAAAAATATTTAATAAATAGCATTCTCTCTTTTAATTCTTAGTAATTATCTTTGTGTATATCTCCTAAAAATTATTACCCTTAGAGTACCGCAGCGTGAATGACCCGCGAGGCAGACTTAGCCACCACCTATCAGACGAGCTTCCTTAGATCGACATGAGTGAGATTAGGATAGCCCTCGGTCATCCGTCATAAAAACAACAAATCTCCTGGAGGGGATAGAATAACTACAGAGCTTCTTAAAGCAGGTGGCTAGCCTATTTTGATAGGATTAGCCAGCCTTTTCAATTCCGTCCTTCATAATGGCATTACACCGGAGACATGGAGGAGGGGTATGGTAGAAATTATTTTTCAAAAAGTGCAATAAAGCCTTGTTAAAGAACTACCACCCCATATCACTCTTAAGCCATGTATATAAGTTGTTTTCGAGAGTTATCACGAACCGTCGCGCTCAGAAAGTCGATAAATTCCAACCAGTTGAGCAGGCCGGCTTTTGAAAAGGCTTTAGTACCGTAGATTCACACTCTTAGGTAAATTATTTAAAAGACCGATGAATACAATCAGCCTCTATGCCTAGCGTACGTGAACTACGTGAAGGCCTTCGATACAATCGAGACTGGGCTGGGCTGTTTCGGAACCTATGCAGAAATGCCTTATTGACTGTCGGTACGTCGATATGATAAAGTGTCTATACAAAGCCGCAACCATGAACGTCCAGGTACAAAACCAAAGCACAAGACCAATCCAATTGCATCCAATATCATTTCTCCGAAACTGTTTACAGCTGTCTTGGAGGACATCTTTAAAACGCTAGATTGGAACAAACGGGGCATAAACATAAATGGTCAGTACTTATCACATTTACGATTTGCCGACGACATAGTCATCATGGCGGAAACTCTGTATGATTTGGAGGAGATGCTTAATGGTCTGATCGATTCTTCTAGACGGGTAGGTCTCGGGATGAATTTTGACAAAACGAAAGTTATGTTTAATAGTCTTGTGCCCCTGAGACCCGTGGTCTTGCTAGACTTGAGGTTGTGCAAGAATATGTATATCTTGGCCAAAGTATCCAACTTGGCCGGCACAACTTCTAGAAGGAAGTGCAAAGAAGAATACGCCTTGGCTGGGCGGCATTTGGTAAGTTTCGGCACATTTTTGAATCGTCTGTCCTGTACCTAAAGATAAAAGTCTTTAATCAGTGCGCCCTACCTGTCATGACCACAAACATGACCGCAAACTTAGTGTAGGACGCCCTGCAGCACGATGGACAGACGATTTAAAGAAGGTGGCTAGAAAGGGATAGAAGCGAGGAGCCCAAGACGGGGATGGTTGGCGCTCGATGAGGGAGCAGTGGACGGCGATAGGCTGATTAAAATAAAATTCTTTGGGTAGCGAAAATTTGTAAAAATTTCTCTAAAGAGACGCTAATAACATAAATAAGTTGTAACAAGCGTATAAAAATTTCGACATTGCTTGACAAGAACGTATGGCTTAGTGGTCAAAGCGCCTGGTCGGTTTACAGGAGGCGCGGGTTCGAGTTCGGCTATGTTCAAATTTTTATACGTTTTCTAAATAAGTATAATTCAACGCTCTGTTTACGGCCGCAAGTCTATGCTGGAGTCCCGCGGGAGGCGGGCGCTCTTGCCGCCGATGTCGTCCTCGCAAGCAACCACGTAGAGCTTGCACATTCTCAAAATTATAAAAAAATATTGAATGTATAAATTATATAATCAACCTGTTGGCAAATATAGAGTCAAAAATATAGGTGACACATGAAAGTAAAAAAAAGGCTGTTCTTCACTTTCCGCTCAGTTTTCGAGACATTGTGTGTTGAGTGGCAGAAGCTTACATTCAATGTCATGTCATATGTCATATGTCAATCATACGTCTTTGTAAACAATTTGATATTATATAGGACGGTAAAACGAGTCGTCAGCCGCCCTAAATTAAGCTTCCTGAGCTTTTGTGTTTTGTTTATTTGGTAAGAAAATGATCAAAAGCAAATATATATATATATATATATATATATATATATATATATATATATATATATATATATATATATATATATTTAAAAAAGGAGAAATATATTATTATTACAGATTATAACGTTAATCATAAATTAATAATATTGCCAAATATGGTCTTGAATGATTTATTTCATTTATAGTTCGTTATTGCACAATTATATAAAGATTCTTATAAACCTACATACATACATATTCGTGATTAATTAATCAATGAGTGCTATAACTGTTATATCACAATGTTAGTTACACGCACTGTTGTTGGTAAGTTATTTATTTTTATTAATAAATAATAAATAACTTTTTTTAAGATCAGTCGTGACTCGTGGGGCTAGGCCATAAGCGTGCGACGGATTGTGGGTTCGATTTCCACTGGAGGAAATAAAATATTTAATTTTGTGTAGCGAGAACAATATAAACAAAATACTTTTTTTAATTCATACTGTATTCCATATAAAACGGTAGGCAAAGGGAACCTAGTATTAAGGCACTTCGATCCAATCTACCTCTCAATTTTCGAGACATTGTGTGTTCAGTGGAAAAAAAATATCATTCCGCGAAAGGAAATCGAAATCTATACCATACTTTAAAATCACACATTGCCCCACTGCGCCACTACGTACGTTTTCTAAAAAAAGTATTTCTTTCCTTGTGTAACGAAGTATATTAAAAAAAGAATAAAAGTAAAAGGGATTAATCTTTATGATTGTTTTGATTTATGAAACGAAGATTGCACATCGACGCAGTTTCAACACTGCGTCTATCACTTCTGATAGTAATGAGATGGTAGTATGTAGATAGTAGATACTAGAAGCTTAACGACGGTTCTGTGAGAAACGGTGATAACTTTGTATTGAATTAAAAAAAGCTTCTTTACGTTCTCGAGAGAATTTAATGCTAAGATACACCATCTGACTGACCTCTCGATTTTTGAGATATTGTGTGTAAGTGGCGGATCTCAACGTCGCACTTTGTTTTCCAGAGCGGAGATTTGAAAATTATTTTGTATACAATCATTCCCTTGGTATTTTTTTTTTAATTTCAAAAAATTAGCACGCGCCTTCTTATTTAGAATAATGTTATTTGTCTTTGACTTGAGTAGCACTTTCACTTGAGCTGGTCATCATCAGCATTGATGCATCTTTGTGCCACGGCGGCGCGTAAATAAAGTGAAACAAAATGTTACCTACAATAATTGAATTAAGAGATATTAAGTGGTCACTGTAGCGCGAGAGTTGAGACAGCGTCGCACTGTAAATGTGATGGTTGTGGCTTCAATCCTGAGTTCAAGTGTAGGGACGGAACAATTTTCTTATTCCTGTATTGGTAAAATTAGTTATGTTTATTACTTTGATTAAATATATCATGATATTATATTAATTACTAATAATTCCTTGTCATTATACATTATATTATTAATATATGAAACTTTCTCAAACTTATAATAATGATATCGCACAAGAAAACAATTTTAATTCATTTCGTATAACTTATAGCAAGTTAGACTAATTGATTCGTAATAACTAAGGTTATTAAATATTAATCACATAGAGACCGTCGTGGCGTAGGAGCACTGCGCCTGCTTCGCTGTCCTAAAGAGGCAAAGCGAGGCGTTGAGTTCCGCCGCCGCCAAAAATATGAAAGCACATAATATCTTAATTTATAAACGTTATAATAGATCAGTTACGTAAGTACCAGTAGCTGTAAGCATTGAGAAATATAATAAAACAAATTGTACCTATTTATAGGTAGCTTATGTTATCTTTTATCTCTATAAAGATATCTTGGAAATTGTATGCTTACATAAAAGTAAATTTAAAAAGTTATACCTGTCAATTTTTTCAAGTGGGAATTGAACCAACAATCTGTGGCTTGCATCAAATATCTCAATCAAAAAGTCTATGTAATATAGCAGTACCTACCTACCTATACGAAAACAGTTTTGTCATCTTGTTTTTTTAGCTTCGAGCTGCATCCACATTTAGCATGGTGGGTAGAGGGAGCTTAGTGCTAAGACACTCCGTTCCCACACACCACCCAATTTTCGAGACATTTCATGTTAATTTGACCTTCAATAATGGAAAGGTTCATTTTGCAAGTGTTGTTATATAAACAAGATA
>DWMY01002373.1:0-11950 GCA_018249775.1 Heliconius hecalesia formosus
TCACACTTCTCAACTGTGCCACGACGTCGTCTAGTCTACTATGTTTTTACCTAATATGCCTAGGTAGCCTTAAACATTTTTTTTCTTGACCTGCATTAATGATTTCTTGTTAAGGCTCTATTCAGCTGAGATTCAAACTCGCTTTAGCTATTTTGATACTAGTTTTTAATTTTATCAAAACCATTATATAATGTAATAAGTTAAAAGAAGTTAAAATAAATAATATTCTCGCCGTAATTATCCTGGCAAGAACATCTGTTTAGATTATCAAGTCAAACATACGACAAGAAGAACTACAAAATTACGGTAGTCCACGCAAATAAAAAAATAACAACTGCAGTTGACTTACCTATGATCAGTTAATAAATAGATAGATTAAGATATATATCTAGTAGAAAACGTATTAAAAATATCTAATTTCTTTTCAATTTCGTCATCAGGATCGTACCAGCCCAGCAATGATTTGATGTTACGCTTCTACAGCTACTTCAAGCAGGCTACCGAGGGGCCGTGCAATAAAGACAAGCCTGGCTTCTGGGATGTTGTCAATAGGTACTTTCATTCATTGTTTGATCAACAAGTGTAGAAACTATTAAATCAAATCAGCTTCACGCTGTATCCTGCACACTGCCGGGTAGGCAGAGGGAACCTAGTGTTAAGACACTCCGTTCCCCGCTTTCTGCCGAATTCTGGAGGCATTGCGTGTTGAATGGCAGAGTTTAACGCCGCGCTTGTTCTCGACACCAGAGCGAAGAAATGGAAATATAAATTTAAGTAAATATTTCAGTAGAAACTATTAAATAATATAATTATTGATGATTTTTAGCATTTCGTATTTATAAGAGAAAAGGAACCAAGAATTTACATATTATAAGAACAGTTCGTTTGGCAGTTGCATTTGTTTGTCTATTCATTCATTGACGCAGTTGTACAGCGTCTGACTGTAATCGCCATGGTTGTGGGTTCGATTTCGCTCTGGGGAATTAATTATTTTAATATCCCCGCTCTGGAAACAAGACAAAGCTTGGTGTCTTTCTGCCACTCAACACAATATCTTGAAAATTTGAGTGGGAGACGGAGTGTCTTAATACTAAGTTCCCTATGCCTAGTAGTAAGTGGAGGGAATCTAGTATTTTTCCCGACTGCTAAGGAAGGGTTATGTTTTTCGCGCGTATCGTGTATGTATGTAATATTCTTTATTACCTCGTATCTCCAGAACCGCTAAGCGGATTTACATATTTGAGGTGTCGTTAGATTCGTATTAGCAGCCCAAGTGTTCTTAGATAGGTGACGTTAATAAAAAAATGATCATGGCGCCTGTGGTACACCATTGGACGTAGTGAAAAAAAATTCGTTTCGAATACTACAATATGGGTATCAAATTAAAGAGCTGAATTTCAGGATTTCAAAAAAGTATATCATAATTATCATTACCATAATAAATTCTAACAAAAAAATAAAAAATAAAAAAATATTTGTAAAAACAAAAACCCCGACTGCATAAAACTAAAAAGAAAATAAACAATAGTTTATTAGGATTAACAGTCGGGACCTATAAGTAATTCTTCAATCAATAAAATCTTAACCAGGAACCCCACATAATTTAAAGAGGTCCCGACTGTTAATCCTTATAAACTATTGTTTATTTTCTTTTTAGTTTTATGCAGTCGGGGTTTTTGTTTTTACAAATATTTTTTTATTTAATTCAAACGTTCAAAAGATGTATGTCACATATGGAAATAGAACACAGTGAAAATCAGAAAGAAATCAAAACCTTATTATTAGGCTTATTTTACTGATAAAGGAATCAACAACGCGTGTTAAGCAAAAGTTACTCCTAGGGTTGAAATGTATGAGTAGACTGCTGAAGTATACTCATATACTCATACATTTCATTAATTCTATCATTCATATATTTTAATAGAACGTTTATACAAAACCCTCGGTACAAACTCGCACTTTAGTACCAAATTTTACACATCTATTTAGATTTTTTTGTTTAAACTTTGTATAAATTGTTTATGATATCAGAGCAAAATGGGAGGCGTGGAAGAAATTGGGCGATATGCCACCTGAAGAGGCGATGTCGTCGTATGTCAACGAGTTACATAAGGTAACTTATTTTTGCTTACTGCTTGTTTCTAATGAAAAGATGTTTATATGATCAAAGTTATAAGTTGGTTTAGTTGTTTTTTCATCTCGAATTTGGAGTCCTAATCTACAACCGTTTCCATCGCGTTTACTTTCAGATGTTATTTATTTATTGTTATTATCCTGGTCTAATCAGCCAAATCTTTAAGCTAATTTTCATTGAAGACAAAATTTAATAACGAAGTGTCTTCTAGAGATTTTGTCTACATCTATACAGTACGGCCAATAAGTCGTGACCACCCTGCGTAGATTTGATTTTAGGAAAGTCCTAAAAAAAATGATTATTTATTTCTTCGTTTGATTGTTTTCTTTTCAAGTGAACAATGCGCAAAAGTTCAGAAAACCTAACTTTAGAGCGGCCACAACTTGTTGACCTTATTCTACATAAGTATGTACTTATTGTTAAATTAAAGCAGAATTAGAAATTTAAATAATTTTTAGTTTATTTTCTTTCACGTTTTATCCGTAGATAGTGGAAACAATGGCATACAATTCGGACGTAGCGTCTTTCCTATCGGTGAGTGACGACGGCCAGGACTTCCCCAGTGCTGACTTGGAACTAGTAGCCGGCGATATATTAGCAAGGTGTAGGGATTCACAGGAGAACTCGCCTAGTTGTAAGTAAAGTTTAGATATTATTAATATGTTTTATGAACTATAGAGATAACTAGCCTATGACATAAGATCATACAATAAAATCCTCCTTCCTTTTTTTGTTGGTCAAGTAGTGAATTCTCATAATACGCAAAAATTTAAAAAAAAATTCTTTTAGCTTCACTGTATTCCGCATATAGCAAGGTAAGGTGGGGAACCTAATGTGAAGAAACTTCACTCTACACACAATGCCTCCAAGCTTCGGGGGAATATGGGCAACGCCGTGTCTTTAACACTATTTTCCCTTTGCCTGCCTTGCTATGTGCGGAATACAGCGTGAAGCTAAAAAAAGGAAATAATTAAGATTCTTTGGAAGATTATTTTTTTCGAACATTGATTGATATTTTTTTAACAGATTCCCGTTCACCAAGCAACGCGTCGTTAAGAAGCGGATCTCCGCCACGAACGAGACACGACTCGGAGGACGAATTCATTGACACTGTTGACGATACTGTTGTATGTATTATGATATCTCATTTTACTTTATTTTTAACCTCGCACTGTATCCTAAGTGTATCATAAAGCGGTCTAGCCAGAGGGAACCTAGTATTAAGATTTCGTTCCCTATATTTCACTGAATTTTTAAATGATTGCATGATGAATGGTGGACTTCCACGATGCGCTTTGGCTACGAGAGCGCGTAAATGAAATATAATCTTTATCCCGATAACAGTTGAACTCACAACCGTCATATAGATCTATGATCAAATATCTACATATGTGTTTACAGATCGACACATAAGATCGATACATATTCACACATGTGAATCGCGAATCCACACAGGAGATTACACGTACAATTTCACATCCATATGTGTGATTGCACACACACATATACACATATTATGTTATTAATTACATATACACACGTATAATTACACACCCACACACGTGTTCATAAGTCCAGTAGGTTTGGGTAACTCCGGTCACAGCTATATCTTGGGATATGTGTCTCACTTTTGGATATGAACCGTTCATTCCCTTTCTAACAAATAAATATATCCTATATATCCTGCCCACCCATGTCCATTCCGTCGTCTGTTCAATGTGCAGGCAGCAAGAGTAGCGCTTGCTAAAAAAATATATTACTAGACGTCGTTTTTTTGTTTCCGCTTGAAACGAGAAACGCGTACATCTATCTATACAAAACAAACTTGAAATTGAAAATTGAAATCTCTCGTTGCCTCGGAGCAACATAGTTCCGCGATATGGAACTTGCTCTCACTCTCTCTCGTCATCATAACCGCGTATATGATTAGCGAAATGAAGAAACTCCACTAGAAGATCGGATATGTATTATATCCAATCTTCTAGTGGAGTTACTTAACCCAAGCCTAATGTCCACATACATGTGATTACACATAGGTAGGTACACGAGTTAAAACTTGTAGGGATCCTTACTATTTTTCAATTTATTATTTATTTATATTACATTTTCGTCATCTGTTATTTGTTAAAGAACGAAGAACCAGTCCACGTTCAAAGCGCTCCACGCTTGAGCAACGGACACGCGCATCAAATTACGTCGCAGTTGACTCGTGAGTATTAAATATTTTTTTTTTATAGCACAGTAGGTAGACAGAACCTGGGAACCTAGTGTTAAGACAAACTGTTCGCATTATGACAAGATACTTCCGTTGCTCACTTTTCGTCGAATGCTGCAGGCAAATAAGAAGTAAAGTATTAAGATTTTTAGTTTACTATAATTTATATTTCATACTTATACCCTATTCGCTTAGGCATGAGACAAGATGTAAACAAACAGAACGTAACTCTAACCGGCGGCAGTCTGATAAAGCAATAGTAAAAATCTGAAATTTAATCTTCATAACACATTCATAAAATAAAGGCTGATATTATTATAACGAGGATAAGTTACTTGTACTAATAATTATATATATATATATATATATATATATATTGTATATAATATTTTTGTTTAATATTCGTAAAAAAATCACGTAAATTTTGCAAATCGACTATTCCGCATTTGACAGGGTAGACAGGGGGAACCGTTCAGACACTCCATTCAATTTGAGACATTAATAGTTGATTGTTGAGTAGCGCAACTCAACGCCGCGCATTATCTTGTTAACAGAGCGACGAAATTAAAATATTATTTCATTAATTCCTCTGAGTAGGATTCGAATACACAGTCTGATCTGAGTTTACAGTCAGATTAAAGTAATGAATAATAGTGTTTTTCATATATTTACAGATTTAAAGGTGCTGGAGCAGTTGCCGGGCACCTTAGCACGATTAGAAGCAGATGTAGCGGCATTAAGAAAGGCTGTGGAAGGTGATAGGAGATTGATGGATGTATGTATTTTATGTATTTTTTTTATATTCATTTATTATTAAAAATTAAAAAAAAAACAATTTCACGCTGTATCCCGTACACGGCAGGGTAGGCAGAGGGCTAGTGTTAAGACAATCCGTTCCCCACTTTCAAATAAAATAAAAAAAATCGTCACTATTAATAATAATTCTATTGCATTCATAAATGCAATAATAGTTTGTTTTCCACAAATCTTTATTATATACATATATTGATCATGTTTAAAACTTATAATAATGTATTATGTACAAGTATTTTTACTTCTTGAAGCCAGTCAAGGCGCATGGGCACAAGCGTGCGACTGTAATCGCGACAGGTTGTGGATTCGATTCCCACTCGAAAAAAATATTATATAATATTTAATTTTCCTTGCTTTGGTAATGAGGGAGAGCACGGCGTTGAGTTGCGCCACTCAACGAGCAGTGAAAGAATTAGGCGAAAAGTTTGAATTGGAAATTACTTAATGGTAACTGAGTGCTACTTGTTAAAAAAAACCTATAAAAAATTGACCCAGCGGCATTTGAACCCGCGCCTCTTTGGAAATCCTGTTATGTCAAAACTGTTATACGTTTTCTTAATAAGTATTTTTGTTTCCAAAGTATGGAATAACACTTTAAAAATGTTAAAAAAAAGGTGATTGAGTGTCTTAACACTAGGTTTCCTCTGTATAAAGGATACATTAATCTATTAATAATTTGTGTATACAGCAGGCGTCAAGAGGTTGGCGATGGCCGTGGCAGGAACTCAGCCCATCGACACTAGCCCTTATACTAATATGGCCGTTTATAGCGTTTCGTATCGCTGGGAGATTACAGAGGAAGAAAACATAGTGGTATGTTATTTAAATTATGGAGGAAAAAAAACTGTTGTGATGCAGGGTTTGAGTGTAAATGTGGTGGTTGTGGGTTCGATTCCCACTGGGGGAAATAGTTCTATTTTGTATTTTTTTATTTTTTTCTAGTCTGGTTTCGAACCTTAAATTTATAGTTATGAACCCTTAATTGGGATAAAAACAAACAGACAAACAATGCAACAAACAAGTACATTTCATATAATATATATAAATCTAAGTAGTTTTATGTATTTATTACTTTAAAAATGGCTGAACCGATTACTTAAAACAAATATTTGCTACTTATTTTACTAATAAATTTATATTTATATAAATAT
Source organism: Heliconius hecalesia formosus (assembly GCA_018249775.1). NCBI lineage: Eukaryota > Metazoa > Arthropoda > Insecta > Lepidoptera > Nymphalidae > Heliconius > Heliconius hecalesia. Next base: position 6,314 of record DWMY01002373.1, read on the forward strand.
GTAAACTGTGCTATGAATAATTTTATATCTCAGTTAATATTTGTTTTTTAATACAGGAATTCTAAATATATATGTTTTTTTATATAGGTTTTAGCAGCGCTAGGAGTTATCAACAATGAAATGTTATCTGTTTTACACATACGTAGGTTTTATATGTAATTTTGTTGTGGCAACACTGATCGTTGTAAATGTCAAAATAAAATGTAGATTTCAAATATATTATGTGTATGTATACTTTTATTATAACTACTTATTATTTTTTATGTATTGAAGGCCATAAAACATGACATTTTATTTATTTATACAACATTTGCTTTTTCCTAAATGCAATTTGTAATATTGTTATAAAAACCTTTGACAGTTGTCATTTAAATAAATTTAAGTGTTGCTATATACAATAATATAGAATAATATTCAAAATAATGAAACGTTTTTGGTTTTTCATTTTTATGTGCAATTATTTAGTTATTTGGGTTATCGGTAATGAATTGATTGGCTCAATTTTTTTTATTTTTATATAAATATTTATTTTCTCATTTTTCCAAAAAAATACGTACAAAAAATATTTTTAGTTGTATCATTCTTCTTTTCTTCTTATTTCATTCCAATAGTTTTACATAAGAATCTTTACAAAAAGGTAATTTAAATAAAAATGTTTTTTTATTTAATTTGTGTTCTATTAAATAAATATTATGGCCAAAAAAAACTGTGTCAAAAATTTAAAAAAATATTTGAAAGTAAAAATACTTTTAAATAAATATTTTTACTTTGAATTAAAAAGTTTTTAAGAGTCAAGTAATCAGTAGAGACTTAATAATTGACAATATATGATCACATTTTGTAATCGAAGTGACGTAACTCAAAATTTCTTTAATTTCTAATATGCCTATAACAAATATAAAAGTCGGTACTAAGACTCGATGATAACCATTTCCACAATATATTGAATTATGTCACTTTTATTTTAGATGTATGATAACGTTACACAATAATATGTCGAAAGTTAATAAATAATTGTTTAATAGATATCTTTAATTAAATAACATATTCATATGGAGTCCTGCAATAGACGCCATTGCCGCCGACGTCCCCCTCGTAAGCAGCCACGTACAGTAAGATCGACGAGTCGTGGCCACCCTTAATTTAACTGCGCAGATTTCATTTTAGGATAATTTTTACGTTTAATTATTTTCTTCCCGAGTGAACAATGCATAAAAGTTCAGAAAACCTAACTTCAGAGCGGCCACAACATGTCGACTGTACTGTAGTGATTGCGATTTGTCATGGACAGACAATCTTTCCCACCCGATATCTCTGTAACGGCCAGTAGGGCTAAAAGTACTAACCTTACGTTCGAAAAAAAAATCATAAACTAAAAAAAAATAAAGTTAATTTTGCCTTGGAATACATACTTCTTTTTTACCATAATGATGTGCAATGGATCTATGTAAATTAGTATTTAATTGACTGGACTACTTAAGTGTTTTAAAAATCCTAAGAAGTGACGAATTCAGCCCTTTTTTTAGTAATCAAATCTAATATTAACATTAAACTACGCATATAGTAGGGTAGACAGAGGGAACCCAGATACTCTCCGTTCCTCCGTTCCTCATCTTCTGCCGAATTTTCGAGGCATTACGTGTTGAGTGGCAGAACTCACCGTCGTGCTTTGCCACGACACCAGAGCGAAGAAACGAAAATATTAAATATTTAATTTTCTCGAGTGGGTATCGAACCCACAACCGTCGCAATTAAACGAATATATTATCTATTTACTGAATACTACATAAATGTCAATATAATTAGAGTTCCTTTTAATATATGTATATTTTATTGTCGTTACCTACACATGTTTCTTGTCAATATAAGTCACAATATAGCTTTGATGTAATTTTAAGTATTTCAATCTGCATACATTTTTGTTTATTTAATGTTATAATAAAAAAAGTTTGTTTGTGTGGTTTTCTTATTCAAAAAATAATAAGCTCCATGTTTTTTTTATACAATATTTAGCTAAATGTAGTTAACCAAAAAACATATTCTCTTTACATTTATTCTAGCAAATATGTTTTTTTAGCTGAGAATTGATAGTTCACGTTTTTTTTATTTTCAAGGAAAACCTATACTAAGGGATACTGTGTTGAACTTTAAAATCTATAATTTGTACTTTATATTGTGATTTTTTATAATAATAAAGTTCTTAAAAAAGTATTCATAAACATATTCTTTATTATAAAGCTATGCTTAATAATATATACTTAATAAAGATATGCAACATTTTTATTTTTGGCCTTTTTCTACATTAAAACTATAATTTAAAAAAAATCACAGTATAAAGATAGATTTAGTGTTATTATGTGATATAGATGTTAGTATATTTTATTAGCAAGGCATTTTCAATAGGTTTCGGTATCATTTAAAACGGCACTGTAAAGGCTATAAATGATTGTTTATAACTGTTTTTGTTACTTGTAATAAATGGGTATTTGAAAAATCTTATTTTTTTATTGTTTCTCCTCAATTATAGTTTTTATTATTTTTTTAATATTAAAACTAATAAATAGACATTTTTTAAGTGTAATGTCTTAATTTGATCCTAAGTATTATACAAAATAGATTTTAATAAAAAGTCCCTCTGAGTTACTTGCGGCGGTTCTTTTCAGGTCTGAAGCATTAACTTAAGTGAACTGGTGGTAAATTGTTTGATGTTCTAAAAATGAAAGGAATAAAATTATTTGACTTTGACTTTCAGGTTTTAATAAACTATGCCAAAAATATTTTATTCAATCAGTAAGTGCCATAAAAAGGCATTTTGCATTATTAAATATCGCAATGTAGTCTTGCACTGGATGCTAAGAATCTTGTAATTGGTTTAATTTTTCTACATAACATGCCGCCTCACGCCTTTATCTATAAAAAATAATCTATTAGGGTGTGTTAGTGGTTAGAGGCCACCAGGGGCACAAGGGTGTGACTGTAATGCGACGGTTGTGGGTTCGATCCCCACTCGATGAAATAAAATATTTATTGAAATATATATTTCTATTTGTTCGCTCTGGTGTTAACACTTGTCTTTTTAAGGAAACAAATGAATGATATTAATTTTCTTAGTCCTTACATTAATTAAAATTGTTGAACATTTGACCATTTGTCTTTAGGATAAGATTTCGTTAGAAATTAAATGTATTTTATAAAATGTCAATTGTCAAGTCTCTTTGGGTATACCGTATATGTATTCTGTGGTCTCAAATGTCACTTTTACGTTTATGACACGAAGTAAATATTGGGAAGATCTAACGTAAATATCAAAATATGCCTCTCATAATAATTTGTGGAACACCAGTGAGTGGTAAAACAATACGAGCATTAGAAATAAAACAGTTTTTTGAAAATACACATAAAAAACAAGTGGAAATAGTGTCAGAACATGAATCTATACAAAAGTTAGGTTATGAAAAGAATTCAGCTTATTTAGACTCTCAGAAGGAAAAAAGAATCCGTGGTTATCTAAAATCTGAAGTAATACGGCTCATAGGGAAAGATAATGTGGTAATTTTGGATGGAAGTAATTATATTAAAGGTATTAAAGTGCATTATATGTTCAACTCTTTTGTAAATAATCGTTATTATATATAGGGGGAAATATAGGAGTACAAGAGTGTGGCTCGCAGAAATGAATGATAATTTATTAATATTTTATTTTATTTAATTTTTGGCACCAAGGCAAAAAATTCAGCATTGAATTCATCCACTCAACATGCAGTGCCTCGAAAAATTCGCCTGAAAGTGTTAATTACAAGTTTTAACACTAAATTTTCTCTGTCTTTTGCACCATTCCCGCTATTTGTACGATATCGCATGGGTGATGATGACATATTTGATGTTATATTGTTAATTATAAACATTGAGGTACGTTGGAAAGGCTCTCTGTAAATGTGATGGTTATGGGTTTGATAATTAATAGCTCCCCCAGAACCACTACTCAGAGCAATAAATCATTTTCATTTCCCCAATCTGGTAAGACAAAGTGCTGCATTAAGTTGTGATTCTCAACAAATTCAAGCAGTGAAGAATGGAGTATGTTGTTAGATTTTTTTCAAAGTATTAAGTAGGATAAAAAAATGAAATTAAAAAACAAACTTTATATTCTAAAAATAAATAAAAAGAATCTCGTACCTAGTACCTACCTTCTTACTTTTGACAATAAAACATATAACAAGAAGGGTATTAAATTATCTTTCTATATATATTTTTTTGTCGATTTAAATAGCCAATATTTTCATGTAAGGTTACCGCTATGAACTTTATTGTGCATCAAAGGCATCAAAATCAACACAATGTACTCTATATACCATAAGGAACCATGATGAGGCATGGCAAGATAATTTGAAGAGATTAAATAATCAATCGTCAAATCAGCACAATGAAGAAAATGGTATACAAAATGAGCCATACAGTAAAGAGGTTTTTGATGCTTTGACAAAATTAAGGTATAATTAAATAGTTAAAAAAAAAAAACTAATTTCAAAATATTGTTTATTGAATATATATAATTTTAATTACAATAATATTTAATTTTAAATGCCAATAATGATATATTTAAATTACAGATTTGAAGAGCCTAACTCTAATAATAGGTGGGACAGTCCATTGTTTACAGTACAACCTACAGATGAGTTAAATTTAGACGACTTATACAGAGTATTGTTTGAAAAGAAACCCCCTCCACCTAATATGAGTACGCAAAATGTAAGTACATATTTAATTTAGGGAGATTTTTTAAAGTTTATATATTTTAAGGCCATTGTGGCACATAGGGTCCCTTTTTTTTAGCTTTATGCTGTATCCTACACACAGCAGGGTAGGCAGTAGGAACCTAGAGTTAAGACACTTCATTCCCCACCTTCTGCCAAATTTTGGAGGCATTGCGTGTTGAGTGGCAGAATTCAACGACGCGCTTTGCCTTTGCAAATATAAATTTAAGTAAATATGTCATCTCCTTACCAAACCATATTGGAAAAATAACTTTAACTAAAAAGTTCCAATATGGTGACAAAGTTAAGCTTTCTTTTTTTAATCTTCACGCTGTATTCCGCACATAGCAAAGTAGGCAAAGGGAACCTAGGAACCTAGTGTTAAAATAATCCATATCCCATTAAGACACTTCTGTTACACATTTTCTGCCGAATTATAGAGACATTGCATCCTAAGTGGCGAAACTCAACGCCGCGCTTTACTTCCTTCCCAAAATGAAAAAAATAAATATTTCATTAAACCGAGTGAGTGAGTATCCAATTATATTGTTACAGACCTTTTCGTTTTCTATTTTATCCTATTCTGTATTCATAGCGCAATTACATATTCGTTATGTTTTCAATTGGCCATCGGGGAAGTGAATTATATTTATTTTTTCACTCCAATACTAAGATAAAGAGCGGCGTTGATTTTCATAATTCAAGATGCAATGTCTCGAAAATTCGGCCGAGTCCAATTTTGAAAAATAGTGGTGATGAGAGTGAAAAACAGAATTTCTTAACATTAGGGTCCCTTTACCTACCCTGCTATAAGTAAAGTTAAGTTAAATGTATATATATATATATATATATATATATATATATATATATATATATATATATA
>DWMY01002374.1:0-11950 GCA_018249775.1 Heliconius hecalesia formosus
AAAAGCGATAACAATTAATACGTAGCTGTATCCTTTTTAATATCTAATTAACTGAACCACAATTAATACCAATATGAATGCATAATTTGTCTTATTATTATGTCAGTAATTAGTAAATATATATGAAATTAAGAATGAGTGAGGCCAGTCGTGGCGCAGGGGCACAAAGTGTGACTATACAATCGACTGGTTGTGGGTTCGATCCCCACTCGAGGAAATGAAATATTTATTTAAATTTTACTTTCATATTTTCGCTCTGGTGTCGAGCGGTGGTGGTGTCGCTTTGCGCGCGGCGTTGAGTTCCGCCACTCAACACGCAATGCCTTCAGAACTCGGCGGTAAATGGGGAACAAAATGTCTTAACACTAGGTTCCCTCTGCCTACCCTGCTGTGCGCGGGATACAGCTTGAAGCTGAAAAATTAATACAATTCGTATCCATTAAACCATCGTGAACACTGGTGAAGTGTCTGACTACATACGCAGTGGTTGTGGATTCAATCCACGTCAGTGAATAATGGGGAACGAAAGCGTCGTCATGGGAACGGAGTTTCTTAACACTAGGTTGCCTCTGCCTACCCTGTTATTTGCGGGACACAGCGTGAGGCTAAACAAAATCATTTCTTCGATCTGGTAAACAACATGCGGCGTTGAACACTAGGTTCTTTATGGATACAGGGTAAACCTAAAAAAATTCAACTAACATAAATAACATTTTTAAATCCTTTTAATTTAACATTTTGTTGTATTTATAAACTGATAAGTAATAAATAGATTTGTTATTATCAATTTTCCTACATAATTAAAAATGACATAGTTAATTTTCCTTTTAAAAATATTAGCAAAAATTAATATTGTAAACGATTGCCCTTGAAGAAAGAGACCACTTGTGTAATATTATGTCACGGTCACAGCTACCATTAATACAGTACGAAATAAGTATAAGGAGATCGTATTCATATTGATAACAAAAGCTTTTACTTTCGATTTTAAAGGTCATCATATATATTTTTTTTACTTCTAAAGCACAAAGCTTACGCACTTTCAAAATGATAGAAGAATATAATATATCCCTAATAAAAGTTGTTCTGGATTTGAGTCAATATTTTTTTTATAATACTTGGATTTAGGTGCGTATTTTGAAATATTTATAATATGATGTCAACATCTCGCTTTCTAAATATTAATTGAGTTTGACAATATGTCCTTAATTTATAATCTGCTTCACGCTGTATCCCGCATATATAATCTGCTTCACGCTGTATCCCCTGCGCCACGACGGCTTCTCCTAATTTAAATTGATGCTTATTAAATTTATTTTACTAGTATACGGATTAAATAGACGTTTAATGTAATAAATAATACGTTAATAGCTTTAAACGTTGGAATGTTGGATCTTAGCATACACTATAAGAATTTTACTTTACGTGTAATAAAAATTCGTTATTTATTGAGAAATAAATGTCTCTTGAGAAATTAATCTCTATCTCTATTTATATAATAAGACAGTAACAATATTTTGTCTGTACATTTAGTAATTTTGACTGAAATGGATAGAGGGACATTTAAAAAGAATAATAGAAAGTAAAAAGATTTTTTTTAATTTCTTGTCTATCTGTCTGTCTGTCGATATTTATGTCCACATTTTTCTTTGAAAGTACTGAACCGATTTACTTAAAAGTTTCACCAATTGCTTTGTTTTAACTCAACTTAACTACTAAAGTTTGGTTCATCAAAATCGATTCATTAAAAAAAAAGTTCTTGTCATTTGAATGAACTCAAGGCAATAGTTTGCCTGCAAATGTTATATAGCAATCGCGCTGGTAAGATTCCTGGCTATAGCTAATGACATTCGAAACGTCTGGATTATATGACCGTTGATAAAAATATATATTTTTGAAGCACTACTATACAATATTTTATACAATAAAGTAAACAAAATTGAATTGTTAGTGGAGATTACCTTCATAAATCATAACAGTTAAGTTTAAATCGTAATTAGTTCAACACAGGGATAAAGAACGATTTGATGTTCAAAGAGATATCAAGCAAAGACATAGATTTTTTGGTTCGTTCGTTCGTTTGAAAGAAATCTATCCTAATCCTTTCTACGTGTACTCTGTAATAACTACAAATCTACCAATTGTACATTTAGCTAATAATATGTGTAACTAATTTAAAAACTGTACAGAAGTTAATATGCAAACATTACAGTAATTTTACAAAGAATATTATGAATCCTTACCTAAATTAATAATTTAACATTTAAGGTTGTTTCTTAAGCAATACATTAAATTATTAAGTGACACCAGCACATTTAACAGAGCTTTAAAAAACATAACATAGGTAAAAAGAACGTAATATTACAAAAATATATACATATAATAAATAATTAGCTTTATGTATATTTTATGAATATCAAATATCAATATTGGTCGTATTTTTTAGTTCGAAACAATCAAAAATTCTTATAGAAATTACGATAATGTCGTAAAAAAATCATATTAGAACATTACAGATAAAAGTAATAAAAAAATCATATTAGAAGTCATTGTAGTTGTCAATCAATTCTGCTTATCAAATCAATAATCATATATTTTAAGCGGGCGAAGCCGTGGGCGGGCCGCTAGTTTGATAATAATTTCTGTATGTCACATACGGATAAAACTATTCAATACGTTTATGTACATATAATGTATTCTTATAACGTATTTATTATATAATTCACTTAACGAACGGCCATACCCGATAAACGTTATCTAATAAATAGAAATTAAACATAAGTCTACTTTACGCAATACTTTCCCTAGAGTAAGATAGCAAGTACGTTTTCCTACAACGGTCATTAGAGACAATATATGTATATGTATATAATATATTCTTAGTTAAGTTAAAATAAAAATAAAAAATCAGCTTCACGCTGTATCCCGCACACAGCAGGGTAGGCAGAGGGAACTTTTTTTTTTCGCAGGGGAAATCTTCAAAAGATATCCAATCCTTGGGGAAAATCAGATTATGTAGGATTTTTACCCACTAAAACCCCTGCGGTTGCCGACTTCGACACAATGGAAGGACCCGGGAATTTGATAGAACCACGTCCGTAGCCCTCCTCAGATGACGCGCTCCTCTACAGAGCTCACTTATATTTTAAAATTATCCTTTGTTGTGACGTACTCGTCTGTCGACTATGGACCATTCTATAACAAAGATACGGTACGGTGCGCAGATTCCCCACACTGTACACCAATGGTCAAAGCTAAAAAAAACTAATTTAACTAATTTGGGAGACAATTTTGGCAAGCACACGTCCACGGCAACGCTGTCTTCTCTGAAGAGATGGATCAGCCCTCTCCCGATCTCGCCCAGCAGCCTCTTTTTGAGACATGACCGTCTCACAAAAGGTGACGACGGCTATCCACGCTGGTTTCCTGGCTAACATTTGTCTTATTACTACGGGAAGGGAAAGATTACGCCCGACTTCCTCAACTAGGGCCCGCCTTTCCGTGTCCCAGGCAGGACACGTTTCAAGGGTGTGTTGAGCAGAATCAGTGTCCTTGTCGCAGTGAATGCAAATCGTCGCTGTCTGACGTCCAATCTTAAACAAATAACCACCGAAGCCGTGTCCGGTGATTATCTATGTAAGACGGTACGTAACTCGACGTTTTCGTCTCATCCATGCCTCGAAGGAAGGAAGTATGGCTTGAACAACACGCTTGCGAGCATAACGCTCTTCGCAAAGCCGTGTGCGCCACGTCTGAAAAACAACATTATTTTCCAGTCGTCTTATATCAAACGTGCTTAGCGGTGAACATCCAGCCGTTTCTCGGATCCTACTGTATATTCTCGCATTCATAGATGCCAGAATATATAAAGGCGGGAAGCATGCCAGTAAGGTCGCTGCTTCATAAGATATCGTACGGTAACCGCGTACGATCCTGATAGCCACTCTGCGCTGTAGACTGTAAATTTTGGTTCTACATCGCCGAATAGACAGTCTGTGAGACCAGACAGGGGCACCGTATAGGATCATTGATCGAACAACACCAGCATAAAGCAAACGAACTTCCTCTGTCGGTCCACCTAGATTAGGCAGTAGTCTGTGCAGAGCACCTACTACTTTGTCTATCCGAGGGACTAGGCGGTCAAAGTGTTCTTCAAAGCCCCAGCGCCTGTGTAATGTGAGCCCTAAGTATTTCATATGCCGACCAACGTGAACCTGGTGATCACCTACACGAACATACGAATCAGGCGGCTCCCTACTTCTCGGTAGCTTGTGGAACCATAATGCTTCAGTTTTGTGCGCCGCTATGCGCAATCAGAATTCACATATTTTTGTGACGATCATTTCAACACCAATTTCTGCAAGCCTTTTAGTATCCTCAAAAGTAGGCCCAGATGCCAATACAAACGTGTCATCTGCATAACAAATAACTTCCCTAGGAATCCCTAGGAAGTACCATACGAAGAACCGCGTCGTAAGCAAGGTTCCATAAAAGCGGTCCCAGAACAGATCCTTGCGGGATCCCACAATGTATCCTTCTACGAATTCTGTAACCCTCTTGATTTGTGTATAAAATGTATCTATCTCGCAAGTAACTCCCAATAAAAAGCGATCTCTACCTTAAGGTGTAGGAATATGTAAATCGGTAGGAGGTGTACTTACTTTATATACTTATTACATATACTAATATTATATTGTATAAAATAATTGATCATCTTAAAATATAATTTGTAATATCTACAAATATATAGAAAAACTCACACTCAATTTCAGTTCAGTAAATTGATATATTTTAATAATTAATATGATAGTCAGCTTCACGCTGTATCCCGCATATAGCTGGGTAGGGAGAGGAAACCTAGTGTTTAGGACACTCCCACTTAACTCTCCGCCAAATTTTTCGTGGCACCGTGTGATGAGTGGTGGAACCCAACGCCGGGCTCTTGCCTTAGTGCCAGAGCTAAGAAATGAAAATATTAATAATTCATTCTTCCAAGTGGGGATCGAACTCACACCCTTGTGCGCCACGAAATTATAAGATTCGTTAAGTCTAGACTAGTAAAAAGAAAGATCCATACCAAAATGCTGATCGTGGTTTCTATTTACCAATAAGATGAAGTGTACACCAGCGATGATTTATTTGGAAGAATATATGACAAGACGAAATTAGACCTAGATCAAACAGGTTTCTATCGAAATTATGCTGTTGTTCGACCCTGATTATTCAGTTATAACATATAATTAATAGGCCGTGTAATAAAAAAACCAGTTGTTTTTCATTAGGAACTACAAGTTATGAAAAAATCGTATCAGTTTACTTCACGCAATCATTAAGTAAAACGATTGTAATTAACAGCCTGTTAATATATCAATTTCTGATTGAATAAAAAAATATTAGCTGTAATGTAATAATAATAATGTATTTTTTTCTGCTTCACGGCGTATCCTGCCGTTAGTAGGATACGCAGAGAGAACTTAGGAACTTAGTGTTCAGACATTCCGTTCCCATCATGACACTTCCGTTCTTCACTTTTTGCCGAATGAATGAGTGAAAACAATTCATTCTCCCAAATGTGGATTGAATCCACAAGCATTACATATGGTTATATCTATGCATACCGTTTCCGACTTTTCGTGGAATTTTTTGTGTCATTGCGTGTGAGTGGCGAAACTCAACGCCAAGCTTTGCCTTGTTACTAGAGCGACAAAATATATATAATAAATAATAATTCATTCCCCCGAGTGCGGATCGAACCCCTAACTGTTGCTTTTATAGTCACACTATTCTGCCACTGCGCCACGATGGCCTCGATTATGTAAATGTCGTATTAAAAAACGATATCAAGAACTTAGTATAGCGGTGCTATTTGTGGTTAAACTAATGACGTCTTGTTTTGACGGGACTGTCTCGTTTATCACTCGTGTGTCCCAAAAAATGCCACCGTGATAAAGTATCCTAAAAAAAACACGAAAGCACTATCAGACGTTTGGAAAAATTGAAAACACCTCCCAAAAAAAAACCAAAGCCATCGTAAAACGCGAAGGCATAGCTCTAAAAGAAACGAAACCCACCTTAGAATGTCCCGTTTTAAAACGAACTAAGAATGGTCACGTCATATATAACTATAATCTCGTTCAATGACAGTGACGTAGGTATACATTGTACGCGAACAAACGCACGGATACAGCGCACCCTTTCCAATCTAAAAGAATGACCTCGGATACAATGAGTGCAACCCGCGAGAAATAAATTGAAAACGGATGCCAATACTGTGTACATGTTTTGAATATATAGTTTGAAAAATAATGTTTTAAAATAATAAAAATACCGGTAAAAGCTGTTTGCCTTTACCGGTATTTAAATTCTCTTGTTGTCGAATACTTTTTTTTTATGATATTTGAGCGTAACTAAGTTGTTTACATGTAAAAGTTTAATTTATTAAAAAATAAAATTGCTTTTTTTTTATTCAATATATCTAATTTCGATATTAGGTATGAATACAAATAATAATTAATTTTTAATTTACGTAAAATTTCATTGTAACATTCCTTTTTCTTTAACGTCACACTTTCACAAACATCAATGTTATGTAGCGTATCTTTTATAACTGACTGGTTTTTTCGAAGAACTTGCATTTCCATTGCGAGCGTCTTTTACTTAATTTGGTCTTTTAATTATTTTGAACGAAACCACAAAGTCCAGATACAATTAATGTAAATAAATCAGCTTCACGCTGTATCCCCCACACAGCGGAGTAGGCAGAGGGAACCTAGTGTTAAGAGACTCCTTTCCCCACTTTCTGCCGAATTCTGGAGGCATTGCGTGTTGAGTGGCAGAACTCAACGCAGAGCGAAGAAATGGAAATATAAATTTAAGTAAATATTTTATCTCCTCGAGTGGGGATCGAACCCACAACCAGTTTTATATTCACACTTTATGTCCCTGCGCCACGACTGGCCTCAACAATTAATGTATGCCATGAAATATCAATATTACTGAAATTCCTATTGGAATAGTAGCAATAAAAAAATAAAAATTTAAAATAATATTTGTACTGACTATGTATTAGTAGGTACCTATATAATATATTAAAATCTGTTTAAAAGTACCAGATGAAGAATTAAGATCAAGAACAGTCTTCGTAACCCTTAATAAGAAGATAACATTATATATAAGTAATTATAATTTGTAACAAAAAAGTACTGACTTCCACCGGATTCCATAATCAGAACCTAAACTTTCACCAAACTACTTCTAGTTTCTTTTCCTTGAAGTGTATCTTTTCCAATAAAAAAAAAGAATCATCGAAATCGATTTGCGTGATATTGCGTTATTTATCCATTTGTCGCGCACATATCTAATGTAAATTTAAGACTTATGTGATTTTCTCATGGATAATATTGTCAAAAGTGGCCCAAATTAAAATGGGACCACACGGGAAGCACCAGCTTTCAAATCAAAAATATCTAAGAATCATTAAAATCGGTTCACCTAGTGATAAGTTTTGATATAACAAACAAAAAAAACAGTCGAATTGATAGCCTCCTCCTTACGGAAGTCGGTTAAAAACAAAGATATTTACTAATATTTTAATATATATAAAATATTTTAATATATATAAAATAAATATAATCTATGCAGATATATCATCTATTTAATTTTTTTATCTATGTCTATGTCATAATTTCAGGTGAGAAGCGTCTACTTCCCGCGTGAGCTGCTACGGCCGAGTTCCCTCCTCACCAATATCGTATTAGATGACAGCAGATCATCAGCTTCCCGCCATTCCTCTACGTGTGATAATCTTTTTGCCTACATAAGTGACACTGTCGCACCTGGTAAGTTATATTACAAAGAAGAATATAAAATATTACAGGTTTCGTAAACATCATCAAAAATAACTTTATAGCGCTTTAAAAACACTATAAAGTTGTAAAAACACTATATAGAGTTTATGATAATGATAGCTGTTTTATTAAATACGGTGGAAAGGACTTAGTTATCTCGTTAAATATATAATTTAATTTACGTAAGACACGTTATGAAATGAAGTGAAAATTATTACAGAATGACTAAAGTATACAGCAAGAGAAATTGATTTCATAATTTAAATGTATTTTACAATATTATGATGTCAATGTATTAATAGTGAATTGCTTATAAAGTACCAGAAAATAAAAAAAAACAACTTCACGTTGTATCCCGCCAACAGCAGGATATTCAGAGGGAACCTAGTGTTAAGATACTTCGTTCCCTATTTTCCGACAAATTTTGAAGGCATGTTGGGTGGCGAAACTGCACGCCGCGCTTTCGCCTCCATACCAGAGTCAAGAAATGAAAATATAAATTTCAATAAATATTTCACTTCCTCAAGTGGGAAACGAACCCACATCCAGCCGCGCTTATAGTCACACACATGTGCATCTGCACCACGACTGGGCCCCAATACCAAAATAACCGAAAAATTATACAGTTCCAACTCATCACTTCAATGCATGCGTGTTCGACTTTTAATAATGCATAATGCATTCCGGACAAACAAACATTCTTTAATATCATTTAACACCAATTTATTTACTATTAGTATATAATTATTTCAATCGGAACAATCGCGTGCTTCACATTCTGTATAAGTATTCTATCAATATCAATCAAAAACATTGCGTGAGTTTACTTTTAAATGGAAATTACTTGAGGCGCCATTATTTATTGGCATAAATTGTATATAATATCATATATTTTTTTATAATTAATCGATTATTGAGGCCAGTTGTGGCGCGGGGGCACAAGTGTATGATTGTAAACGCGACAGGTAGTTGGTTCAATCTCCATTCGAGGAAATGCAATATTTAATATTTTCATTTCTTCGCTCTAGGCAAAGCGCGGCGTTGGTTTGCGTCACTCATCACGCAATGACCCTCCCTCTGATTACTCTGCTATATGAGTGATAGTCGATTATATTTTTAAAACATAGGTGAATTGAGGCCAGCGTGCCTTTGTCGTTTCGCAATTGAATGTCAGCGCGATGGTTGTTGATTCCCATTCGGACGAATGACTTAATTAATTTTCCCGCTTTATAAGACAAAATGCGGTGTTGAGTTCCGCCACTCAATACTCGAATTCTGGAGAAAAATTGTGTTCTCTCTACCCTCTCTGCTGTCAACGGAATAAAGAGTAAAGCTTACAAAATCTTGGCAATAATGTCGTTGTCTGTGATGTTAATGTGCTCAAGAATTTTCTCATTATGTACCTACATGTATAGGTGAGAAATACAATGCATATTTAATACACTTTTTATTCACTAAAGTTGATTTATCTTTATTTTTTGTCGTTACGTGTTTATAACAGGAAACTTATATTTTTTATCGCAAGAAAGGTTAATGCACTGAAACTATTTACACATAAAAATTATATAAAGTCATTAATAGTAAATCAGCTTCACGCTGTATCCCCGCACACAGCAGCAGGGACCTAGTGTTAAGACACTCCGTTCCCCACTTTCCACCGAGTGGAGGCATTGCGTGTTGAGTGGCGGAATTCAATGCCGCGCTTTGCCTCGACACCAGAGCGAAGAAATGAAAATATAAATGTTAATAAATATTTCATTTCCACGAGTGGAATCGAACCCACAACCAGTTGATTTTACAGTCATACTTTGTGCCCCTATAAATAGTAAATTATTATTCATACCGTTGTATACTTATTCGATATATCGAAAATATACATACATATCTACTTAATACACTTTTCCAATAGGCAGGCTTTTTTTTTGTATTTTAAATTTGATATTCTTAATTATATCCAAACAAAAAGCTATAATATAGATTTCAATAATATTATTATTTAATGGCGTATCTATTTGGACTGCACTAATTTACAATATTGTACTAATTTATAATCTGTTTTAACTTGGAGGATATCACACCGTTTTGGTAAGGCAGCGACGTGTGACGGAAGTCGGCTTTCTCCAAAAATTACATAAAAGGAAAATAACAGCATATTTACCAGCAGTAAATACATGTATTATTCTGTCGGTCTGGTGAATCGAAAAAATCGAAACGTCTTATTAAATATTTATAATAACACACAGCGATTGCACCGCGTCCTCCGTATTCTTGCAAATTAGTTATATATTTTTGAAACGTGTGATAATTTGTTGAGGTGATTTTTAAATAGACTTTAATTAACGTCAGTGTCAGTGGGTACTGGAGTTACTTATTAGTAAAGCGATTTATTTAGTTTTATATATTTTCTAATTGCATACAAAGCCAAGAATATTTATTTTTATTATTAAAGTTTTTTTTTAAAGGGGAAATACGTATGTAGTGATGCCCTTAAAGGACAAATCTCGCAGTTTAGGCGACATTGAAAATTTATCTGACCACCTATTTGCGTATGCAAAGAGATCTAGTTTATAGATTTTTCGTTATAATATTTTACGTTTTTTAAAACTCTACTAAAATATAAGAAATGTCACCATACAATACGACAAAAAATGATCCGGGATCTTCTTACCTACATGACATATTTTAAAAACTGGTTACATGCGAGTCAGTATTGGCGACGAAGTGTCCCGAACCAATTTCATATAGGTACGTCAACGGGAACTCCACTTATAAAAAGTGACAAATTTAAGTTTGCACATATGCACTCATTTTGTATGAGCTACTACACATGTTAAATTGTAATTATTTTCTATGATATACCAATAAATTTCCACTTTTCGTATTTTTTCTACGTTTATACTGTAAGTTCAACTTATGTCACTTCTTGCCAAATTTTATTATTGTAAGTCCACGAAAAGTACTTATAATATAGATTTTAATTAGGTACACCTCGAGTTTTATAGATACAGGAAAAACGACGCATTTTCTCTCGTATACTTTGATTGTGTTTACTTAGAAGCTTATATTTTTTCGTGTTCCAAGTAAAATTTTGTAATTATAATTTTTAACAAAAATTACCGACTTCAACCAGATTATGGGATAATCAGAACCTAACCAAACTCTCATCAACCTAACCATGAGTTGTATCCTTTCATATAAAAAAAAATCTTGGACCACGGTTGGCACTTGATATTGAGTTATTCGTTAATTTGTCGCGCACATACTTAAAGTAAATTTTAAACTTACGTGACTTTCTCATGGATAACATTGTCAAAAATGGACCAAATCAAAATTAGACCACACAGAAAGCACCAACTTTCAAATAATAAATAAATAATAATAATCAAAATCTATTCACCCAGTCAAAAGTTCTGTGGTAAGAAACATAAAAAAATACAGTCGAATTGATATAACCTTTTACATAAGTCGGTTAATAAAAAGACTACCTTAGTTACACGGATCATCTAGTACACATACTACGTAATTATCTTGTCCCAACATTATTTGTACGACAACATAACCTATGAGATCTTAAACAAACGTATGACATGCAAAACGGAAAATACAGCATTATACCTAACCAAATAACAATGAGTGGCTCATTGCATTTGACCTACATTAAAAGTATCATATTTTAGTAAAAATGACTCAAAATCTTCCTTACTTTAGTTCCCAATCACTAAATATTATTTTTCTTCCATTAAAAATGAGTGAGCAGGTACCTATTAAAAGTGCCCGTAGTTTCGCTGCAATAGCAAAGGCTCATCTTACTCCCAGGAATCATCTCGTTCAATTTTCCACTTTCTGTAAATGTTACTAAATATCCCGGAAAAGACCCCATTTTTTTCTAACATTGTTGAAACGTTTAAGTAATATCTACTCAGAAATGCTTAAAAAAGTTGTCTTATCTTAGAACTCGGTTCTTCCGGAATGGTAAGCCTTGTAACTTAGCTCGAGCCACAAGGAAAAGTAAGCAATGATCATTCTAAAGAGCATAGAGAATTATTGTTTCGAAAACATGATAATAAAAAGTAATGATTATTTATTTATTTATGTTAAGACTA
>DWMY01002375.1:0-11949 GCA_018249775.1 Heliconius hecalesia formosus
CGCTTCACGCTATATCTCGAATAGGTACATATAACAGGGTAGGCAGAAGAAAAAGATGCTCCGTTTTTCTCGAGAAATCGCCTGTAGTGTGGCGGAGCTCAACGCCGCACTTTGTTTTGTTACCAAAAGAGGAAATTACAATAGTTTAATTTTTTGTTTGGAAAACAAATCTACTACCATCGCGTTTACAGTCAGACGCAGTGCCACTGCGCCAAGACGGCCTGTATTCTATTATAAAATGTGTAAAAATATCTTCTAGTATAATAAAATATAGCTCCGTATATTTCCAGAGCCCCGCCAAAGGAAAAAAGACTTCGATAACATAATATCGATCTAATGTGAAGAGATAACTCGTTGACTATTTATAAAACAACAGTTTTTATTTCGCACTTTCTATCCCTCCTATATATACTAAGCAGAGTATGCAGAGAAAACTTTGTGCTAAGACACTACGTTGCCAACTTTCCATCTAATTTCGACATTGCGCGTTGAATTACGGAACTAAACCTGGAAACCAGGGACCGCTTAATTTTGGATGCATTGCGTGTTGAGTGGCGGAACTCAACGTCCGCTGAATTTTGACTGTGATAAAAGATTTTTAATTACGCATCTACATTACAAATCTATTACACAACTCCATTGAGACAAGACGTGGCATTTGGTTCCGCTATCCTGTACAGTATGTCTTCAATTCGTACTAAGCTAAAGGTGGTTTACTGAGTGTGTTGACCAAAAAAAAAAACATATTAAAAGCCGTAGACAGAGCTCGGCTTTCGCTTTTCCATTTTTCTTTAATTTCCCAGCGCACAATATCTTTCATTGTTTACTGTGTGGTGGGATTTGGCGTTAAGTTTTTTATTACGTGACTGAACCACCTACTCTTTGATTTTTATTGCTTGCACGCTGTTAAGTGTGAAGCTACTCCCTTCCCTACTTCTCGCCTAATATTCGAGACATTGCGCATTGGGTATCGGAACTCAACGCCACGCTTTGCCTTGATACCAGAGCGAGAAAATGATAATATTATAAAAAAATATTTAATTAATTTCCGTGACTGGTAATCGTACCAGCATCGTAAATTTAAAAACTGGCCTCGGAATAGCCCACCGAGGGTTTCGTAAAAATTTGGAGATCTCGATTTTTTTTTTTTAAATTCAAGCTTAGCTTAGCACTTTCATTTGATACTTCACGTGAACTAAGGTTGGCCAAACTGTATATAAGGTGTATTACTGACAAATGTATAGTTTTCGGATTGCTAGCGACCAAATTTCATAACTCTACGTCAACCGGAAATCCCCTTTTAATTTTGACTCTTTTTATAGTGTCGAAATACGTTATTTCTGCGATATAAACGACCATATCTTTGTTGATCTGAAAGTGAATGTAGAAATATTTTTTATTTTGGAAACCATGGGGCCGTAGATCTGAGTATATGGTTTGAATTTCAACTCGATATCTTCAAGCATTCCTGAGATAAAGGCTCTCGTACGAAACCCTGAAAACCCCCCAAAAAAGATTTCAACTCGCGACCATGACGTACGCCAGTTTCAGTGATTTCAAATATATTTTAAGTTGTTACCTTTTTATTGATTTCAGAAAATCTCTACTCTTCTACCTGGCCGTTTCGATATTTTAAAGAAAAAAATCCTGTGACTTGGCTCTATGTAAACAAGGCAACTTTATGGGTATGTATACTAACACTATTTTATGTTCATAAGTTAAACGTTATACATTTTAATCTCCATTTGTCTTCGGTGGCGTAATTAAACACCGTGCTTAGAGATGCCGCGTTTAAAGTGCGACTTTGAAAGACCACAAGTGTACGACTGTAAATGCAACGGTTATGGTTCCGATTCCCACACGAAACGATGAAATATTTAATATTTTTATTTTCCCCGCTCTGGCGAACAAGGTGAAGCGCGGCGTAGAGTTCCGTCACCCAACTCGCATAGATTCCAAAAGTCGGCGGAAGGGGGAGAACGAAAGTGTCTTAATGGGAACGGAGTGACTTAACACCAAGTTACCTCTGTCTATCTTGCTATACAGCGTGGAACCAAAAAAAAATATAAGCTAAACATTCATCTGAATTAAACCTACAACCATCAAGCACCTTAAAACATTTTGAACTGTACCCGAGTGGAAATCGAACTCACAATCATCGCGCTTACAGTCGCACGCTTGTGCCCCTGTGCCACGGCGGTCTATAATAACTTGAATTTTACCTAAAAGTAAATTTGCTTTTTTAACTTAAAAAGTATATACACATTCGAGCTACAGAGCTTTCAACGTCAATAGAGATAAAAAAGCGTGCAGTAAAAATTCGTAAAATTTTAGTTTCAAAGGTACTTTTGAAACTAAAATTTATTTGCATAAGGTTTACTTAAGGATATTAACTACATATGCACATGTATATACTAACTATCTATACAAATATTACAAATTTAATTAATTTGTTTGGTTAAAAGCCGGCTAATCTCGGGAAATACTGGTTCGAATTGAAACAATCTTATTGTGTTGTATAGCCCATTTGTCGAGGAAGACTGACTATATTATGTTAATAGTATTCATATATACTTGCGGGTAGAGTTACCTCATTTAGAATGTGTCATGTGTCATCACAACCCCGCTTTTTTCCAAATAGTCACAGGGACGAAAGGTAAAAGTTAGAGAGTAAAAAAAAATCAGCTTCACGCTGTATCCCGCACACAGCAGGGTAGGCAGAGGGAACCTAGTGTTAAGACACTCCAATTCCCACTTTCCGTCGAGTTCTGGAGGCATTGCGTGTCGAGTGGCGGAACTCAACGCCGCGGTGTGCCTCGACACCAGAGCGAAGAAATGAAAATATATACCTGTAAGACTTATTATTATATTATCTCTAACTTTTGAGGCCAGTCGTGGCGCAGTGCAGTTGTGGGTTCGATCCCCACTCGAGGAAATGAAATATTTATTTACATTTCGACAGTTATATTATAAGAATGAGAAAAACAACTTTCGATTCTATACTGTGAGTCACTAAGACTCAGACAAGATCATTATCATATTTCAAAAGCTTAAAAAAGAAATGAAACAAAACTGACTGGCGAGATAATAAAATGCCTGAGAAAGAAATGTCAGGAATGTAACTAATTATCGTTTTTAGGGTTTCGTATCTTTTAAGGAAAAAAGAAGAAGAGTTGAAATTCCCACCATATGTATACCTAGATCTACGGCCCCATGATTTCTGGAATAAATCGTATTTCTACATTTACTTAAAAAAAAGATATGGTCGTTTATAATAGCAAAAAACCTGTATTTCACCACTATAAAGAGTTATGAAATTTGGCAGCTAGCATCTACAGGTAGAAAAAATCTGAAAACTAGACATTTGTGGTTAAATCCTAAAAAAAATAGCTTTAAAGGAGGGCAAAATTTGGTATTAGAGCCGGCAATTCAAATGAGGTATCATATGAAAGGGCTTTGACTAAGCTAAGCTTGAATTTCAGAAAAAGGTCAAGATCTCCAATATTTATACGGAAAACTTGGTGGGCGAATCCGGCTCGCGCTTGTCAGGTTTTTTAGCTTCACGTATATGTATATGCAGGGTAGGAAGAGTTACCCTAGTGCCAAAACACTCCGTTCCCCATTTTCACCCGAATTTTAATTTCCCTGAGTGGGTTTTGAACCTACACCCATCGTGTGTATGTGTGATATGGTAAAAACAAGGCAAACGAGTGACATGATGGTAAGTAAAGCGCAATGTCTAATAAAAATTGACAGATTCTTTTAAACTATTTCATTGACGCTGACACGTTGATATTTTGATTGACAATTTTTTTGTCTCTATTATATCAGAATATCAATTAAGGCCACCATCAATGTGCCAGTAAGCTCGATCCACGATACGGGGATACGATATTCGTTTGTAGGCTTTGCACACTTTTTAGCGTTAAGTTCCGTCGTTCAACACACAATGTTTCACATTCAAAAAGTGGGAAAAAGAGTGTCTGGACACTAAGTTCTCTCTGTTTTCAGTTGCTGTAAGAGTTATAACGTGACATGATTTTCAAACTGTATGCTCTATTATTTATACCAACCATATCGAAACCTAGAATATATTGTCTAATTTTATATATTTACGTGGAACGATTTCATTGCCGCGGTCAAGGTTCATTAAAAATAAATTCTTCCAGAAATATAACCTGTATAGCTGTATACCTTTACCTGTAGAAGAGGTCGACTCAAATGTCAATGTCAAAAAGGGACATTGGACCAAAAATCGATATTTTAGTTGGCATATAAAAAATACAACGTGAAGCTAAAAACATATAAAAATAAAAAACATCATATGGAAAATTGTAATAAATGTTTGTGATCAGCTTCACGATGTATCCCGCACACAGTAGGTTAGGCAGAGAGAACCTAGTGTTACGACATTCCGTTACCCACTTTCTTGGAATTGGGCCGAATTCTGGAGGCATTGGCGTGTTGAGTGGCAGAACTCAACGCCGCGCTTTGCCTTGACACCAGAGCGAAGAATATGGAAATATAAATTTAAATATTTCATCTCCTCGAGTGGGAATCGAACCCACAACCAGTCGGTTTTACAGTCACACTTTGTGACCCTGCGCCACGACGGGCCTCAATGAATATACAATGTATGTATATTACTACATAATTATGTACCTACATATTTCATTTGGAAGAAATTTTATATTTATAATTTTTACTTGAATTGTTTCATTTAACGTTAGTTAAACTTAATTAAAGTTTCTGAGTGTGGCTGTAATACCCTTATAGTCCCTTATGTTGTATTCGTAGACTATAGAGTGTATTGAAATTGAGACTTTAGTGGTTTCTTGAAACCATAAAAGTACTTTAAGTTATGGTTTAATTTTACATAAAGTAAGGTATTTAGTTTTATACGAGTATGTTATTAAAAAAATTCGTTTTATAGCTTAAATCGAGTAGCTAGTAGTTTTAGAGTGTAATTATTTTTTTATTGATATGTATAACGTACCTTTATGTGTCAGTTATCTATATCCTTATCCGTTTCGGTAGACACAAATATCTGTGGCAGTAGAAAGTAAATAAAATTTCAGTTATTGATTTTTAATTTTCTTAGCTTTGTGCTTTTTCCCGTATACTTCGTGAGGCAGAGAGAACCTAGTCTCCGTCGCACGTCCGTCCGTGCGCACCGTCCAATTTGCTAGACGTTGCTTGTAGAGTGGCGGAGTTCAACAACGCGCTTCGTCTTTTACTAGAACGAGAGCATTAAAATATCTCATCTCCTAAATGAAAATCGAACCCACAACCCGTCGCGAGCAGTCAGGCGCTGTGCAATTGCGCCACGACGGCCTTAATAAATTTAGTTGAAGGTATACAGTTGTTTTAGAATTAACATCTGAAAATAAACTTGTTAAGATTGTTTGATAATAATTTAACATTATATAAACAGATTAGAGTGATATTTTCTTAGAACTCAGTATAACATGAAGTAGTCAAAATCGGGTATTTTTTTATTTATCATATATTTTACGCCACACACTTAGATCGCGATCGTCGAGCTATAACTATTTAAATTAAATCAGCTTCACACTGTATTTATCTATGTAATTAAATTACATTAAGAATCGGAATTACATGCATTTCTAATTGTTGTATCAATCATTATGAAACTTGGCAATTATATGTAAATTAGATGACAATACAATAATATAGTATCATCGTGCTGGTCTGATGATGGAGCGTTGCCAGACGTTCCAATTGTTTCGGAACATCCCGATTTTCAGCCCAAAATCCAATGTCTTGAGTGGGACAGGCATATGTCCTGGGAATGTGTCGCGTTTACAGACGGCATGCTATTGCCACTGGTCAGATTGGTCAGGAAAAAAATAATAGTACAATCAAAACTGATTAACTGTATATGCACTCGATATAAGTGCAAACTTATCTGAAATTACATTTTAAAATAAAAGAAAATAAAATGTACACACTCGTTAGATGAATTTGTTTATTGAGATTTAGATGTTCTGTAAACAGTTTAGAATTGTGAAAAAATACATCCGGTTTGTAATTTTAAATAGATTGAAGGAATATTTAAGACCGTTTAGGGTCCGTATCCAAAGATGAAAACGGGATCCTATTATTAAGAGTCCAGCCGCCATCGCCAGGTTGAAATTTTCACAAATGATATATTTATCGCTATAACAACAAATATTAAAATCAGAATAATTCTTTTTTATGGGAGTTCCGATAAATTAACCTAATTTTTTTTGCCATTTTTATAGATAATGGTACGGAACCTTTTTGTCCCACTCGCAATTGTTTTGTTTAGATTCATCGGAGTTCACATTTAATTTACTTGTACGTTTGTTTATCTTCACGCTTCACCCGCATTTGGAGGGATAAACAAATTAGGAAGGGATCATTCTGTTTTCCATCTCTTGCCAATTTTAAAGATATAGCGTGTGGGAAGGTGGATCTTCGTCGTATTATATCCTACAAAAGTATATTAAATCAGAGACCGCGTCGGTCTGTATGCGATGGTAGTGAGTTTCTCTTTTGGACTAAATTTTGTCCTCTGATCTTGTGTATCGTGTTAGTCTATGCTATCTTATTTTACAAATTTCATAGATTGATGAACGTTGTACCATGGATTGAAGAGAAGAATATTTCTCGGCTATTATTGCTTAAAATTATTAGTTCTCGCTTTGGCAACGAGGCAAAATGCGATGCGTCCAGAATTCGGCGATAAGTTCAGTCCCTCAACACGTAACGTCTCGAAAATTAGGCAGTGCATCTCCACGCAGAGCAGAGTGGTAACACTAGGTTCCCTCTGCCAACTTTACTATCTGCGTGATACAGTGTGAGGGCTATAAATTATTTACTATTATACGTCTAAAGCACTTGTATTTTACGACATATGTAAATAGAAATTTAGGGGCTTGTAACATTTACGTGAGATTCTTGGCTGGAAACCGATCCACACACGGCTATAAAGTATTGAACCAGTTACAATGTATACTAAGAAAGATATGTGATAAATATAATCTAACTGAATACTGCACGATGATTGTTGATTCCATTCTCACAAGGACAAATGGTTTAATTTTTATATTTAAATTAAACATTTTGTTTCGGTTAGGTTTGATGAAGTGCGGCGTTGACATCCGTTCACTGATCCTCAATAAATCTCTTTGTAAACTCTACCCAATCGTCGAGAATTCAAAAATTGACGCAAGCATTAGCTTCAAATTGTTATGAAAACTTAAATTTTCAATGTTATGAACAGTTTAAAGTGGCTCGCGTCAATTTTGATTTAGTCATTTACTTCTTTTGACAAATATTTTAAATATCTGTATCGGAGAACTTAGAATAAAAAGATTTTGAATATATGATTTTAAAATATAAAAGTACTTATAGCTGTCATGATATATTTTTTAATCGTAAATCTAACACTAGGCGCTGTGCCAAGTTTGAAGAGTGTTCGATAACAATAGTTTTACGATGTGCTCTAAACAATACGTTATTATGTTTACTTTTTTGAACACCCTGTACATTCTTTTAATATCGGATTGTGTTCCCATAAAAGGAGTGAGAGAACACTTCGTCCACGTTCTTTTACATATGAGATGAAAATATATATCATCGTTTAAAACAGCTAAAAGTTAAGTATGACACATGACACACTCTAAGTGCCCGAGGTAACTTCAACCAAAGAAGGCAAATCAAAAAGCCTACCTTAGTAAATAGAATATATATAGGAATAATTTAGAATTTTTAATATTATATCATCTTTTAAATTACTGTTTTTTTTTAATCTTTGGATATGATTTTTATAAAGTCAAATACAAAAACATTCAAAATATTCCTACTTCGTAGAAACAGGATTTTGTTTAGGACATTCAATATTTGGTATACATCGTTAGACCGTGACATACATTTAAGACCTAGGTCTTTAATTTCAAAGGGCCTTGTATTACTTTATAACGCAAACTTATATGAAGAAACCACAAAAGATGTATTAATTTCCAATTATTTTAAACTAATTACATAATCAGATGGCCTTGAAACAAATACTTGTCCTGAAATAATTACAACTATATATATATATATAATTTATTTACATTTATATTTTCATTTCTTCGCTCTGGTGTCGAGGGGAAAGCGCGGCGTTGAGTTCCGCCAATCAACACGCAATGCCTCCATAAATTGACGGAGAGGGGCGAACGGAGTGTCTTAACAATAGGTTCCCTCTGCCTACTTTGCTGGGTGCGGGATACAGTGTGAAGCTGAAAAAAATAATAATTACAACAATCTAAATATTTATATTATTTTTGTTTTCTATCCATAAATATCTGAATTTTGATGTTTTGTTCTTTTTCAAGTGTGGAATAATACTTTAAAATGTAAAAATATAACAGTTTGACATTCCGTTCATCATTCAATACGTCCAAATTTCGATACGGCTATCAAAACTTTTGTTATCAATTTAACAAGAGATATCTAAACGCTAAGTTAAATATAGTAGTCTTAGAAAAGTATCCAAGCGTGGCAAAAGTTTAGTGGTGCGTAACTCTTCAATGGCTATGAAGAGTTGCTCAGGTCAACATACCATAGCTTCCGGTTAGATTGAGAAATAAATATTATAAAACAACGACAAAAAAAGTGTAAAATAGGAAAAAATATGTAGAACACCTTTTTATAGCGTCTCTGTACAGCTTACAATCAGTGGTTTCGACTTTGTCTTTAATTGATGATGATAATGCCGTAGAGACGCAGCACAGCGCAGCATCTGGCTATAATCATCATATAGTATACCGAGTTAAGCTAAAAAAAGATAATTTACATCTTCTTTATCTTTCACCAGGTAGCATGATGTGCGAGAGTCTCCGGAGGTTGGTGTGGGATGATATCGGCATCAGCAAAGGGCGGGTGCGAGTGGAGCTGCTGGACGGCGAGTTCATGACATTTGATTTTGAGGTACCTACCTAATAAATATAACCCCATTAAAATACATCGTTGTTTCTATGTGCTATATGTAAGAAACCTTTAATAATGTTTAAAGTGTTACGTTACGTTGCATTAACGTAAGAGTGTAGTGACACTCCGTTTTCAACTTTCTGTCTCATTTACGAAACATCACGGTTTAGTGGCGGAACTCAACGCCGCCTTTCGTCTTGTTTATAGTCGTTGTATATAGTTATGGAACAAATATAACGTGTCATTCATATTATTATAATTTTAGGATCCGTATCTCAAAAAGATTATTTTGTTGTCCGTCTGTCTGTCTATCTGTCTAGACCGCTTATATAAAGATGACATGGAGCTATCGAGCCCAAATTACTGTCATATATTTAGGTCTGCGACCCCTTGATCTTGATTTTCTCTACGCTTTACATAGAGAAACTCAAGATGTCAAGTCAATAATAATTCAGAGATACAAGCATTATCTATATAGGCATAGTTTTTGCTTCATTGGGGTTCTGAACCTTTTGAAAGAAAAAAGAAACTCTTATAAGGTCACTTTGTTGTCCGTCGGTCCGTCTGTCTGACTGTCTGTCTGTCTGTCACGACCTTTCATCTCAGGAACGCTTGGAGATCTACGGCTTCATTATTTCCTAATAAAAAACGTTTTTCTATATTTACTTAGAAAAAAGATATGGCCGTTTATATCGCAAAAAACGGGTATTTCCACACTATCAAGGGAATCAAAATTCATAGGGTACTTCCGGTTGACCTAGAATTATGAAATTTTGTAACTAGCATTCAGGCCAGTCTGTGACTGTAAAACCTGGTTGTGGGTTCGATCCCCACTCGAGGAGATGTGAAATATTTACTTAAATTTATATTTCCATTTCTTCGCTCTGGTGTCGAGGTTAAGCGCGGCGTTGAGTTCTGCCACTCAACACGCAATGCCTCCAGAATTCGGCAGAAAGTGGGTAACGCTGTGTCTTAACACTAAGTTTCCTCTGCCTACCCTGCTGTGTGCGGGATACAGCGTGAAGCTGATTTGTAACTAGCATCTACAACATGTGTATGTTTATGGTTAAATCTTAAAAAATAATAGCCCTAAATAGTGAAAAACACTATAAACAGAATCAAAATTTATAGGGCACTACTGGTTGACGTAGAATTATGAAATTTGGTAGCTATCATCTATAGGTAGTACTAAATCAGAAAAAAATCTGAAAATTATACCTTTGTGGTTAAATCCTAAAAAATAATAGTCAAAGTAAGAAAAGTTATAATATGGTATAGATATTTTATAAAAAAAAACATAACAAATTTATATTTGTATTTCGTTTTTTACAAAATAAGTTCATACGTGAGTATTTATAATCAATTTTATTTATTTTATATCTATGAATAAATTTACTGCTTTCATGCATATTTTCTTTACAAATAAAAAAAGTCAATCTTTCTTAGAAACAAAAAAAGCTTTATTAACTTTAAGAGGAAATTATGACCCTCTATGTGTCACTCGATAATAGATAGAGCACGTATTGGTCTCGTTTCTTCACTTCGAAGTTCTTTTTTTCTGTAGAAAGTTTTTGATCACCTCAAGAAATTACTTTGTAGTTAAATTTTTAAGTAAGGCTGTCGTGACGCAGTGACACTGTGCCTGACTATAAACGCGATGATTGTGGATTCAATTCCCACGCCAGGAAACCAACAATTTTCGTTGTCTTACTCTGGTAATAAGACGAAGTGTGATGTTGAATACCGCCACTGAATATGCAATCTCTTGAAAACTATGCGGAATGCGGGAAACGATAATAATACTACAAACTGCGCTGCCTATCATTGTTTATACAGCTTACCTAAAGCTAAGAAAGTATTTTTTAGTCAAGCCATTGTGGCGCAAAGGCACAGGTTCTGTTGGAAATGGGTTCATTTTCACATGGATTAAATTCAGAATGGAGCGTTGAAATTGAATATGAAGAAAAGTAAAAAAAAATAAGAAATACGTAATAATTACTGCATAAAAATTAAAAAAAAAGTTGATTTGAGACCAGTCGTGGCGCAGGGGCAGAGAGGGTGACTGTAGACGCGACTGGTTGTAGGTTCGACCCCCACTCGAGGAAATGAAAAATTTATTTTTATGTATATTTTCACTTCTTCGCTCTGGCGTCGAGGCAAAGCACAACGTTGAGTTCCGCCACTCAACGCGACGCTTCCAGAATTTGGAGGAAAGTGGGAATGGAGCTTTTTACAACAGGTTCCCTCTGCTTCCCTGCTGTGTGCAGAATATAGCGTGAAGCTTAAAAAAAAGAAGAAAAAGTTAATAAGTTATAAGGGTTAACACTTAACTAATTTGGATTTTGATTTTGTACTTTTGTATTACAGAAAAAATGTACCGGCGCTGATCTCTTGGATAAAGTGTGCAGCGCCTTGGATATATTAGAGAAAGGGTATTTCGGACTATTGCTTACTCCACGCATTGCCTGTCGAGAATGGGTAGATTTAAAGAGACAACTTAGCAAAACTTTTAAAGGTTAGTAAATATTTTCTTAAAATTATTTAATTTTTGCCTGCAACTTTGTTTGTGTGATCTGCGTCAAGACGTAAAATGTAAAAATACTGTCTTTTCCCGTTCCCATGGGAATTTCGAGAATTCCTCTCCCCTACACTCCTTATTCACATGCCAAATTTCAACTGTTCAGTCCATTAGTTTCGTCTGTGCGTTGTATGTCAGTAACTCGTGAGATTTTTATATACTCGTATTTTTTTTTTTACTTTTCACTGCATCCCGCACATAGCAGAGCAGGCAGAGAGAATCTGGTGTTAAGCCTCCGTTCCCTACTTTCCCGCGTATTCAAGAAGATGTACAACCTCATGTTAAGACACTCCGATTCCTTTAAGACAAGGAAGTGTTTATATGGGGACTTCCTAAATTTTGGAGGCATTGCATCTTGAATGTCAGACAGAAGTCAGCAGACAGTGGGGAACGGAAGTATTTTAATCGGA